>JAEUBA010000036.1:0-297162 GCA_018257865.1 Stereocaulon alpinum | reverse complement strand
AGTAATAGATTAGGAACGCGTAACGATAATTAGGGAATAGCCTAGGCTAGAGACCTTTTAAGATATATAAGTCTTTTTAGGCTTTACAAATTTCTACTAGCGGTTTATTTATAATTACGCCGCCGTTACTACGCCTCTAACCGACTTGCTTAAAGGCAGTAAAGACGGGAAAAAGGTAGGTTAACTTCAGTAGAATAATAGTGCCGAAGGTACTTTTTAAAAGCTTTAGGACATCTTTTCTAGTGCGCCGTTTCTCCGCTACTTTAACCTAGAAGTGAAGTTACGTGTGGAAACTAACGCCTCTAACTTTGCTATTATAGTAGTGCTTACGCAGCCGGATAATAATAGCTACTAGTACCTAATTACCTTTTGGTCTTAGAAGATAATTCCTGCGGAGTAGAATTATAAGGTTTACGACTAAGAATTACTCGCTATAGTAGCGGTAATAAAATAGTAGCGGTACTACCTAGAAGGTAGCCCGTTTACTATTAAGGTTCTTACTAATCATAATAATCTTAAGGGCTTTATAAAGTAGAAGTAATTAAATTTCCGGTAAGCTAGATAGGCGCTAACGCTCGCTGCTTTCGATTTCGAAATTACTTATTATACTAGAAAAACGAATCCTGCGGATCCGCTATCGCGACGCCCTAATTATAAAGGAAGTTCCCCGCTGAACACTAAGTTATTACTAACGTTGCAGAATAAACTCGCACTTTAGGGTAGAGATAAGGAAGGTAAAGAAATTATCGCAGCGATATCGCCAGCGTTTTAAATTACAGGCCTCTAAGTTATTATTCCCTAGAAGGATATAAGAGGTGTTATTAAGTCAGCTTATAAGGATCCTTAATATTTAATTAAGACTTTAATTCGAGACTTATAGGCTGCTAATAATTAGACGAAATCCTTTTCTATAAATAAGGGTACGCCGTCGTAGCGCTGTCTCTGAAGTAAGGTATAGGCTCTAGACCTAGAAGGTTTATTAAGAAATAACAACCGCCTATATATCCCTAGAGACGAAGCCTTAAGGGAAGAACTTATTAGTAAATACTATAATAATCCCCTAGTAGGGCACTTTAGCGCTGAGAAGACGTATAAGTTACTTACCTATAAATACTTTTAGCATAGGAGTTCTAAGTAGGTTAATAAGTATATTAAGACTTATAATATCTACTAAAGAACTAAGGCTCCTCGCTATTACCCCTATAGCGAACTAAGTTCGCTTCCTATTACTAATAAGCTATAGAAGGAGCTCTTAATAGACTTTATTATAGGTCTACCCCTAAGTAAATATAAGAATATAGTCTATAATGCTATTCTAGTAATTATTGATCGATTTACGAAGATAGTAAGGTATATACCTACTACTACTATAATCAACGCCGCTAAGCTAGCGGATGTTTTTTATACTAAGGTAGTATACTGTTACGATATACCTAATAGTATTATTAGCGATAGAGGCTTAGTATTTACTAGCGCCTTCTAGTCAGCTATTTATTTTTACTCTAAGATTAAGCGCCGCCTAAGTACCGCCTTTCATCCTTAGACTAATAGTTAAACAGAACGCTAGAATTAGGTACTAGAGTACTACTTACGGGTCTTTACTAATAATAAGCAGACTACTTAGGCGAAACAGCTACTAATAGCAGAATTCGTATATATAAATAGTCTTTATTCCTCTATTAGAACAACGCCGTTCTACTTAATATATAGATATTACCCTAAACTTCGTTAGGAGCTTAAGGATAAGTCCCTTAAGGGGAGGATACCTACTATAAATAAGAGGATTAGATTACTATAAGTATTAAGAGATAAAGCTGCGGAACGCCTACAGCGCGCTAGAGAGTCTTAAGCTAAGCAGTATAATAAGAATTATAAGCCTTAAAGCTATAAGGTTAGAGATTTAGTAATACTATTAACTAAGAATCTTAAGTAAAAACGCTTAAGTAAAAAGTTATCTCATAAATTCGTAGGGCCTTTTAGGATTACTAATAAAGTAGGAGTATAGGCTTACTACCTTCTACTACTGTAAACTTATAGAATCTATAATACTTTTTATATCTTATTATTAGAACTATACTACCTTCGCGACGGCGATACGACGTTAGCGAACTTTATATAAGCCCCTAAACTTATCGATAATAATAAGATATAGGAGGTTAAAGAAATTATAGATAAGGTTTAAGATAAGTAAAGCGTCTAGTATAAGGTTAAATAGACTAGCTAGGGTAAAGAATATAACTAGTAGTTACTAGACAAAGAGCTTAAGGATACCTATAATTTAACTTAAGCCTTTAACGAGTAGATAGTTAGTAAGCGTATACGGTCTCTAGTTCTTTAAATACTACTAATAGCAGCGAGCAAGCGGCGGCGACGATATAAGTTATAATAATTATAAACCTTATAGGTGAATAGTCTTATACTATAAGCGCACTCCTCTATAATTATTATACTTACTTACTTATACCTTAGTAGAATAAAGAAGAGATTAAATTAATTACTAGCTGAATATCTATCTTATATTAGTAAGACGACGTATACAGGTGCGCTACTAAATATTAGTAGAAGAAAAGAAGAAGGAAAAAATAAATGAATATCTTAACGCCGTCTCTACGCTAATATATAGCGGTATAATTACTCCTCTAAGAGCTTAATATATTACTAGAGACTCTCTATCTCCTTAGTATACTTAGTAATTATTTATTAGAGGGTTCCTAACTTAAACTGCTAGTTAGCGATAGTTTACTTAAGTTTTATAACCCGCTATCTCACCGCTGTAAGTTCCTATTAGAGATTAGTAATTATTATAGGAGCTACCCTACTTATCGCTATAGTTTAGCCTTGCGCTTTTCGCTATTAGGTAATACGCTTCCCAATTTTCTTACGCTTACGTTATACTTAGTAAGTCCAGCCTTCGCGCCTATAACGCTATACTAATCGCTATATAGACCGACGAAACGGCTTTAGGATCTAGATGTATTAGGAGGCGACGTAGCAGAGCTATTAGAATAATATACCTTATAATAATAATTAAGCCTATAGTAGCTATCCTTATAACGTTAATAGGGAGGAGTATCGCCGCGATCGTAATTATTATTCCCCGTATAGAAATAAGTCCTATAGGGTAAAGGTATATCAATAATATAGTCTATAAGTATTAGTAGCTAGTAATACGCGCCGGTTACGCGACAGCGACGTATAATATTAAGTGTGTATATATATTATATCTACAAGCAATATGTTAGCAGCTAATAACATACGCTGGTTACGCGACAGCGACGTATAATATTAAGTATATATATAAGTTATACCTATAAGTAATATATTAGCAGCTAATAATATACGCTGATTGCGCGATAGCGATATACGATCTTAAGAGAATGTTTAGATATTATTATAACGAGAAGAACTGTTAACTATATTAGCAATATTAATTATGATATAGGCACGCTAATATTAGGGAACGTATAAGTTATATTAGGAGTTGTAAAGAGAGAGAAGTTAGGGGGAAAGTTATTGTTTATATACCCGTAGGTCGTCGTCGTTACAACGTCGCTATACGTTGAAGCTATTTAAAATAATAATAACTAATAATATGATAACGCGGCTGTTACCCGCTAACACAGCCGGTAATTAATTATATTTATTAATAACTATACGTTACTGCTACGCCTGCTACGTATTCTTTTTATATTATAATAGATTTGGGCGTTATTGCAGTTAGACGATATTCTATATATATAAGGCGCCGCCTTAACGACGTCGCCTCTAGGTTAACTCTTTTCCCTTACGTTTCCTACTAGGTTTAAAGGGTTTTTAACGAGTAGTCTGTTCTATATACTTTAGTACCTAGGGACTAGGGCTTAGAGGGGAGGATACTATTAACCCTTAAGCGTATACGCGTTATAGCTACGCTAACGTAATAATATTAATTAGGGTCTAGGGGCTTAGTAATAGTATTACTACCTAAGACTCCCCCGTATTTTAGGGATCTTTAGAAATTAGTTCTGCTACTACTTAACTACTAAGTAATATAATTATGTCTATTGCTTAATACCTGAATCCAGTAACTTTACGTCTCTTATACCTTAGTGCGCTAGCTTAGAGCCGGCGTCGCTAGCCTTTATAGGTTTAGTAGAATATCTCTCTCCTTATACCCTCCTATAGTATAGACTTTAAAGATAACTAAGTAGACCTATTCTCCTATAAAACTTAATCCCTTTACTACCTATCCCTTATTAGTCTAGCTCTTTCTTAACGGGTTTTTTAAATAGAATACCGTTAGCTATCTCTTATACCTTACTAAATATAATATAAAGTCCGCTGCAGTAATTTTCGCTACTTAGAAAGAGGATAGATTAATATTATAGCTAGTAGGTAGCTAGGTACCTTTATCCCTTATAAGTATATAATTCAGTTCGTTATAAAGTAGGTAAGGTAAGGTAGTAACTACTATAGTATTATTACTTAGTAGAGTAGGAGTAGAGGTAGGTTTATATAGGTTTATTACTATAGCTATAAAGTAACTAGTAATATATAGTAATCTTATAGGTATTTCTAGCAAACTACTATATAATATCGATAAGATATATAAAGGATAGTTGGTTAGGACTACTTAGTTATCTCTTATATTAATATTAGCGGGATATTACGGGCGCTCCTATAAATAAGGTGGAGTAAATATATAAGGTAAAGTAAATATATTAGAGCCCTGCCTTTCTAGGCGCCCTAAGGAGTTACTTTAGAAGTATCTAGAGGTATTAGTCTGCAGCTATAAGGTAACTTATATAAGGTTTAAAAGGTTTAAGGTAATTACTATAGAAGGTACCTTAGATACCTTAACTATTAATTTATTATAAGGTAAACGAGATTCCGTATAATCTACTATACCCTACTATCTTAAAAGGTCCTCTTTAATAAGGTTATAACTTCCCTATATCCTTCTAATATACTATAATAAGGTTATTAATACGGTGAACTATCCGGGTTACCCCTTTATTATATCTTATAGTATCTGCTTCCTTCCGTAATCTTAATAATATTATAACCGAATTATAATACTCTATATAGTACCGGATATATTAGCTTACTATATAAATATACTACTTCTTATCTTCTAGCTCTAAAACCTATTCTTTAACGTCCCTTCCTAAAAGTGCTAGGAGGGTTAAAGTAGTAGCAGATACCTCCTTAATCTAACTAAATAGTATTATAGTAGGTAATATTCTTAAGTAAGGGATTATACAGCTATTTACTACTCTTACTAACTTAGGGAGTCTCTAGTCCTAATTAAGATAGCTATTTTAAGGGTGCTTCCTTAAAATATCCTTAACTAGTTAATTACTTACTTTTACTATACCTATACTCTTTAACGCGCCCGAAGGACTATAGGTAATATTAATACCTTCCAGCTTAAGGAAGTCTTTTAATACGTTATTAAAGAAGTAATACCCTTAGTTATAATAGAAGGCGTATAGCTTATGGTATATTACAAATACTAATCTTAGGCTTTAGAGTACGCGTTTAACGTTATTATCTTCTATAGCAAATAGTATAACGAACCTACTAAAATAATATATAATATTTAGTATATACCTAGCACTAGACTTAGTTAGTTCTAATAGTCTAATAAAGTCTATTCCTATAAGCTGAAATAGGAATATAACGTATATAGGGTATAATAGCTATAACTTAGTAGCTAGACTATACCTAGTATATTTAATATATCTAGTAATATATCTTCTAATATCCTAAGCCTACCCTAGCTAGTAGAAGTAATATACTCGCGATAAGGTTCCTACTTTAGCCTAATAACTACTATTATTATAATACTCTTTTAGGACTAATAAGACTTAAGATTCTAGTACGTATAGTAGGTAGTCTTCTCTCTAGTAGATCTATAGTACGCCGTCTATAATATAGTAATCTATAGCCTTTCGGAAAAGCTTAGGGAAGGCTTATAGGTTAGTAGGGTAGCTAGGCGCTTTTATAAGCAGTTTATATATTTTACTAAACTATATAGAATTCTTATAGGCTTCCTTCTATTTAGTATTAATACTAGCCTTTTTATTCGCTCCTAGGCTCTCTATCGCGAAGCTTACTATACTATAGAGGGTACTATACTAAATAACTTCCTTACGTTCTATTAAGCTTAGTTTAGCTAGGAAAGCTTTAAATCCGTCTTTCCTATCCTTCTATACCTAGCGGGGACCCTTCTCGCTAACCTTAGATTATATTTATAGTACCTTAGCATCCTTAGAGTAATTAATATCTTAAAATAGGGTATATAAAAGGCTATTAGCTACCTTATTTCGGTATCTAAGAATATACTTAATAGTAATATTTAACCTACGTAGCTAATCTACCTAGTAGCCGTAGATTCCTTTATATAAATCCGACGATAAGAAGTAAGTTATTAGCTTATAGTCAGTATATACTATAGCAGGGATATATAGGTACTTATAGAGGTAGTCGTACTTATTTAGGAAGTATACTATAGCGTATAGCTCCCGCTTATAGGTAGGGTATCTACAGCGAGTACTTAGAAAAGTAAAGGAATTATATATAATAGGGACTTCTATAGCTTCTCCGTTCCTTAAATAAGAATCTACTTAGGCTAGGGTCTAAAATTAGGTAATAACTAGCCCCCTAGCGAATCCTAATATATTAGTATAGAAATAAATAGGTAGCTATACGTCGATACCGTATATAGCTGAACGCGTACCATACTTAATCTTAAGGATATTAAATAATAATTATTCTAAAGCGGTCTATCGCTAGTCTACCTTTCCTATTAATCTTAATAGGGGCCTAGCTAGCTCCGCAAAATTCTTAATCTATCTTTAAGTAATTCCTACTATTCCTAAGAAGGCACGTATACTAGTTTAGTCCGTAGGGGTAGGCTATTAAGCTATTTTATTAGTTCTTTCTTTAAGTATATATACGAGCCCTCCTACGGTATATATTACTCTAAGGGCCTTTATTTAATTAGCGAAAAGCCTAAGCTTCTTAAATAATAGTAGCAGTTTAGCCTATTAAACGCGTAGGAAGAAGTAGTCCCTTAAGAAGGTAAATTATTTATTAAAGTCCTTAAAACCTCTAAAGAAATCGTCTATATAGAAAGTAAGAGGAGGAGGTATATCTAGGCTTAAGGAATATAGCAGCGAGGGCTCTTACCTAGGTAGTAGGATAAAGCTGAAGGTATAGTATACTAGTTCTATTATTATAAACCCTGCTAATTAGGAACCTTATTACATTCGGTATAGTTAATACTAACTAATTCCTAAAATTATAAAGGCAAAGTAATACCTATTATCTAAGTATAGGGGAATAGTTAGGTAGGCGTGCTTAAGGTCAGCTATAAATAGGTAACTATAGCTAGGGTTTAATAAGTAGTTATATACCTTAAAAGATAATTCTATATAAGAACCTAGTAGAAGTTCCGTAACTTAGGAGTAATCGAAAGTTATACGTAGCTTATTAGAAGGCTTTAGGTTTTCAACTTTATCTACTATAATAGTACGGGTATTCTATTTAGATAGATAACTATTAGTAGGTTCTATTAGCTTATAGATTCCTCCTTTTAGTCTATCTTAAACTAATTTATATAACTACTATTTAGTATACGGTGGCTAACGTTTTTAAAACTTTGCTAACGCTAGTTTTATACCTTACTTTATACGAACACAGTATATTATTAGATTAGTATAAGGTAGGTCGGTTAGGTCCTCCCGATTAAGGTATCTATACTAGTAGAGAAGTTATAATACTTTAATTCTATCAACTGCGGTAGGTATAAGGGGACCGAATACCTTCTCTAAACCTAGCTGAAGGGCCTAGGCTTTAAGAGCTTCTATAGAGGGGTAGTAGTTAATTACTATATATACTACTTATCTATTAGGAAAGGCTTTTCTTAATAGTATCTATAGAAATAATAGTATTAGAGTACCTAAAGAGCTGAATTCGTTTATAGAGAATCCTAGCTAATAAATAGATATAGGTTTCTCCTATTAGGAATTAGTAAGTTCTATAGAACCGGAGGATACTATAATTAGGTCTTTAGGGCGGGTACCTATAGCAGGTTATTTTAGGTACCCTTATAGTTTTAAGTTTTATGGAGGACTTTCTAAAAACCCTGATTTAGTTCTTTAGTATTAGAGAGCTTATCCTTATTATTATTATTATTATCTTTATTATTATTATTAGATATATTAATTCCTTTAGTCCTATTAGGTAGAGCTATAGTATCCTTAGGGTATATTAATAAGTTATACCACTTATAAAATACTATCTTTAGACCTTATACTAGCCTAGGGGTTTCTCTAGCTAAGATATCGCCTATAAAGATCTTCAAACCCCGTATTAATATCTATATATTAACTATCTAAAGCTATAGTATACCTAGAATAAGGCTTAAGTATTCTATTTCGCCCTTAGGTATATATATAATAACTTCTAGGGCTATAAAATAGCGAATATTACGTTATATTCCTTTAACGGTTAGTCGTAGCTAAACGTAGTAGTATAGGACGATATTACGGTAATCTATAGTATATATCGATAAGCCCTTAAAACCTATCTCCAAAAGAGGGCGTAGGTTTAGCTTTAGTAATCGAACTAAGCCTTATAAAATTATATTAATATTAGAGCCTTAGTCAGCTTAGACGTAGCTTTTCTATAGGGGAATAGTAGTACTATTAGTCCTTATTATAATAGTAGGTATCTAGAAGGCCTTATCTATATTCTTTATATTATTTAGATCTCTTATATACTTTTCCGCTTCCGCAACCGTAGTATTCGATACTAAATTTATAGTAACTCGACTAGTAACGTTTAGCGGTATCTGCTACTACTATAGTACTTACTATTACTACGGTACCTACTGCTACTGCGGTATTAGATACTGCTGGGGCACTTACTGCTGAGGTATTTACTACTGAGGTATTTACTGCTGAGGTATTTACTGCTGAGGTATCTGCTGCTGAGATTGCTGCTACTGTATTTGGTATTATATCTGCTGATATTGTATCTGCTACTGTAGTATCTGCTACTGTTATATTTGCTACTATATCTGCTACTGCTATATTTACTATTACTATATCTGCTACTGTTACATCTGCTGCTGTTATTACGTCTAATACTGATAAGGTATTTGTTAAGGGACCTGCTGGGGTATCTGCTAGGGTATCTGCTACTAAGATTACTAAGGTCCTCTCTAAGGGTACTAGGGGTTGAATTAGCTAAATAGATTTAATAGTTTAGTATCCTTTTCCTTTTCCTTATCCTTATCTTTATCCTTATCCTTATCCTTAGGCTTCTTCTTAGAGACTTGAGTACACAATCTTTTCAGCTCCTTATATACCTACGGGGACTATATAATAAGGTCTATCTATATAATATCCACTTTATTATTTTAGAGTACTTAGCGGATAGATATAGGTAAGTCGTATTTACCTATAGTATTATTAAACATTCTAATTAATAGCTGCGGTTTAGTCTTCTTTCCTACTTTTTTCTAACCCTTTTTCTTCGGACGATTATCCTTACTAAACTAGAACTTAAACGGTTCCTACTAAGACGCTAGCTTAGGGTCTTTAATATAGGGACGCTTATTTAGACCTAATATCTTATTATAATTTACTTTAGTAGAATTAGCCTCTAGCTAGTATAGGGATTCCAGTCCTATAGTACTAATATATATAGAGTTAGCTCTTAGTACTATAAATAAGTTAATAGACGTATTTAAAGGGGTATAGAAAGTATAAGAGCTCGCTATACTTAATAAGTCTTATATTATAGGGGGAGGCGTATATAGGTATAGATTTCTATTAAATTATCTATATCCTACTAAGGTAAAGTTAACTTATAGGTTATCCCCGAATATAATTATTCTAAGGTATACTCTTTCCTATAATAGAAGTAGGGCGGTTTTATATAACCTAGTATTATAGCCTATTACCCTATACCTTATATAAAGATAGCTATCCTTAGAGAAGGTCTATACCTTTATACTATTAATCTATAGGTTCTTAGAAGTAGTACGGTCTAGTAGTTTATACTAAATAGGTTCTAACCGCCTCTAATTTTTTTTACTTTAATTTAGATTACCCCTATTAAGGAACTAGGGGTCCTGCCTAGCTATAGTACCTATATATATAGCTTTAAGTCTTTCTAGTTATATAGGGGTTTCATCGAAATATATAGTATCTAAGGACTACTAAAATAGGGAGGTATAGTTTAATTATATAGCTACTTTTATAATATAGTAGGAGGTAAGTAGTATATTAATCTTCTACTTTAGCAGATTACTTTCTACTAGCTATTTATAGAAATCTAGTTCGTCTACTTTAAGTTCTTTATTAAGAAGCTTCTAAACTTTAATATTAGTACGCTAGGTCTCTTTAGTAATATTATAGATATTCCTTAATAACCTATTAGTTAATACTATACTATAAGTAGCTTCCTAGCGGATAGTATAGTCTGCTATACCCTTAATAAAAGCCCTTATAATATTATCTAATATTACTAATTTAAGAAGTGAGAGACGAACGCTAGTAGTATAATCCTTAACCCCTATATACTATATAAGACTTATAACCCGTTTATAATATAAGAATAGTAGTTTATCTATATATTATTAGAGTTCTATAAGCTCTATATTAAATAGTATAGGGGTAACTTTAACAGCTTTTATAGGGAAATACTTATATAGTAGGGATCGGAGACTATTAATTATATTTTGCGTAGGGTTTTCCTTATTTAAAAGCTTAATAATATTTAGATAGCTCTCAGCCTAGTCCTCTACCTTATCTACAAATAGTATATTAAGGGACTAAAGATATATTTAGGGAGGTATTAGGCCCTTATTATTTTTATAGCCTACTATTTTATAGTTAAACTTTATAAGCTATCTATAAGCTGATAGGCTTTTCCCTAAAAAGATTCCGTAAAATACGAAAGACGGTCCGTTTTACTTATACGTTATTATAGTAGGTACTAGTATAGGGGGGGTTAGATTAATATAAGTCGAACAGCTGGAGCTGGGTGATACTCCTAAGGTTAGTAATAATAATAATTATCTAGAAAGATCTAGATTTAATAGCTAGTAGTAGTTACTAAGTTCTTAGAAGAGGTTTAGTACTACCAGATTAAATATAGTATTAATAGGGTTAATTAAGGTATATTTTAATAAGGGCAATTAATTAATTAAGGCTTAATATAAATAAAGCAGTTAATAGACCACTGTAACTAAGGGATAATAATAGATATAGAATCAAGCAGTAATATAATTATAGAATAGAATAATCAGACTTTAAGGCTCAAACGATCGCACTGTAGTCGCCAGATTCAGTAGGTTAGCTCGTTGAGGTGGAAGAAGGATAGATTCTAGTGGTGGGCAGGTCCAGCTACTTAAGCTATGAAGCTAAGCTAATTAAGGCCGCACCTTCCTCGCCACTCCACCAAACACGATGACGAGGCTGAAGACCCTGTTCGCTCAATCGAGACACTGAAGAAGGCAGCACCCGAACCCGTGCTGCAGTGTCCCCGAGTCCCCGAAACTCACTGTCTTGATCGAGAGTGCGACTACTGAGTCGACCTTGTAGCCGTGATACCTGTATAGTATTCTAGTTGTGAGTGCCGATGACCCATCTTATACATTTCCTAAATCATCTATTACTACCACGAGTCTCGAGCTTTGATTTAACCCAACTATTTCTTGCCATACATATTAAAGGCAACCAAGACATTTAATCAAATGCGACTCCTTCCCCTCACCCTCCTGCTTCCCGCAGAAGTGGCTTCCCGCAGAGGTGGCTTTGGCTCAGATACAAGCTCCTGCTCTCCCTGGTGCACCAGCAATCTCCTCCAGTGATCGTATCTACACTGGCGACCAAACTTCAAACACCATAACCGTCATCAAGCCCAGCACATACGAGGTCTTGGGCACTATCACCCTCGGCGAAGGGCGCTTGAGCAATCTTCTCAACCCTCAATATGTAAAAAGCGTCGACAGTCATGGCTTGGGCTTCTCCCGAGATGGGAAATACATTAATTTGATCAGCGTAACCACCAACACACTTACAGTCATCAAGACACTAGACAACAGTATTGTATCGCAAACATATGTGGATCGTGCCCCGCATAAGCGATTCTCCAGCGCAGATAACCGGACAGTCTGGGTAGCCACTCGGGGTACCGACTACGTTGACATCGTCGATGGTATTGCAGGCGGTATCATCGGGCGTGTCCTATGCGCACCGGGTCCTAGCAAAGTCCTTTTCAATCCCGACGGAGCCACCGCGTATGTAAACCACATCCGCTCAGCTACACTAGACATCATCGACGTCAAGGCGCAAAAAGTCGTCCACCGAAACACCGGACTCGGAGAGGTATTCTCTTCAGACATGATGATGAACGCCTAAGGAACTATAACATGGGCTGCGCACAAGCTCGCGGGCAAAACCTCAATCCTAGACCTGGAAACGCGAACGGTAGTCACAGTCCTAGAAACCGGCGCAGAAACCAACCACCCAAATTTCGCCATCGTCAACGACATCACCTACGCCTGGCTCACCGTAGCCTCCACAAATGAAACCAAAGTCTACCGCCAAGACAGCCCCAGCTCCATCCCCGTCTACGTCACAACCGTCCGAAGCAGCGGCATCGAACCCCACGGCCTCTGGCCCAGCCCAGATAATACGCGCATGTACGTTGTAAACGAACACAGAGTCGAGAATCGCGTCTTCCCGATCGAAGGACACGGTAACGCCAGCGCCTTACTCACAGTACGCAGCGTCAACGGCCTAGAAATGATCCAATTCATCGGACGGAAATTGAATGGAAACACGACATATCTTGCATCCGCTTCCTGTTAACGATTGCAACGGGGCTCAAATTCCGCTGCTGGAGTTTAGGGGGACTAATCCTAATCCGATGGGTTGTACGACTGCTGGGCAGGTACTGGGGTTTACGAAGTTCTTTGATGTGTATGATATCAATAGTGTGATTGTTAGGCCGTTGGAGAAGAAGGTGGATAAGAAGGTTGATTAAGATCATAAAGGTAATGGTGGACGTTGATAGATGAAGAATAATTACTAATGATAACTTGATACCTGGAATGCTTAGGGATCGGATAGCTCATTTATGAGCCAAGTATCAGTCCGGCAGAAGGCGTTGCTAATCTCATATCCAAAGTCCTGTAGATAGTGCCCTCCCTCCCCCCTCCTCATCCCCACGATGGTAGTTTTGTGTTGGAGTATGTAGTGTTAGCCTCAGATATACTGTATAGCTAATACCAGGATGGGGACGGCGAACTTGATGTTGAATTATCCAACGGACTAGGCCCAGAGGCATCGCAGCAGAGATTAGAAGTTCCGATTTCCTTGCATGCGAGAGTCATCGATTCGTAGCACCGTTGTGTTCAATGATATAGTAAGGTTAAAAAGGCTCTAGAGCAGCCTCGCAGAGTTTTGATGACTATTCGTAGGACATGTATCTGATTGACTCGGTGGGTTTAAGACTCAGAGGTACGAAGCGCCAAACGTAGCAAGATTAGAGTAAGACCCATCACCTACATGCACACTCTCTCCAAACGCTTGGGTTAACGAGAGAGCCGCTCATACGACGTGCGACAAAAGACGTCCGGACCTCGCCTACTTAAACCGTCAATTCGCAGAAACCAACAAACCCAACCCCTTACTAAATCCAACTTACCTACGTTGCCGGCATCTGATGAGACACTCACCGCTACTGACTTTCGTCCATCCACATCCATCAAACCGCGCCTCAAAAGACTCGCAATACGCAGCCCACTGCAAATGAAGCACGATTCTGATGTTGAGATTTTCAACTTCCCGCAAGATCGTCAAATCATCACATCCTAGCCCGCCTCTCTCGCCTGCCTCCACGTCAAGGGATCTTGGCCACCCGTGTAGGGTAAGGGACAATGTGCTGAGATGTGGAAGTGTACTTTCTAGCCACTCCGCGAAGCCATTGATTGGGTCCAAGGGGGAGCCGTAGCCCCCAATGAGTTCGAGGTGGATTTCTCCAAGGCAGTGAAGTAGTGAGGGACTTAGCGAAGAGCAGACGGCGCGTAGAGCGTTGATGTCGTCTAGGAAGTCGAAGCGGAACTCTGAGCGAAGGTATGATGAGACTTCGGTGCGGATTGTGCGATTCGTTCTCATCAGGGCGAGATAGTTTGGGGGTAGAGGTTTCGTTGATCGAGCTGGGTATGCATCTACTTTTGCATAATAGGGCGTGTAGGAGAGCTGGGTCCAGGGAGGTATACGTACGTAATGCTGGGTTCCGGTGCTGGTTTGAAGCGTTGCAAGACGGATATGTGAGTTGAGACTTGTTTTGAAGTTCGTAATTCGCCTATGAGTTCATAGATGATATTTGCAATCTTTTGGCTCCGTCTTTTATAGTGTCCAGCCCATCGTAGTGCTTTTGAATTCCAGTCAGCATAGAAAAACCAAGTCGTTCGCCGTCGCACCTTTAAGAAAAGCCTCTTCAACAGCATCTTGCCATTGTACGGACCTTGTCCGTTCTTTGTCAACTTCAACTTGACGACGACGGTGGGCATAATAGTTTTCGTCCCTAAGGAGGTCTGCTAACAAGACCGGTAAGTCGCCTTCGCTCGGCTCTGGTAGCCTTTCGAATTGCCACGTAAAGAGTGAATCATGGTCAGCGCCGAAGATGTGAGAGTATATCTGGAGGCGAAGCTCCAACGGCAGTACCCCAGTTGGCCAGATGATGCCATGATCATGGGTATGCAAGCGAAGGATAAATGTGTTCAAATAAATCAGTGAAGACACTCCTTGCTGATTTCTGCATGGGGCACGATTGCGCAACCACATGACCAAAGCACGGCAAGGAGAACATCTCCAAAGCCAATGATATCGGAGCCTTCGTATGTATTGCTAGAGGTATCTGTTTTACAAGGACTTGCCCATGAACTTTCGCTTCGTAAAACTCAACCACCACTGTCGGTCTGTCAGCACCAACTGTCCCCAGCAAAGGACCATTGTTACTTGCCTTCGACGGCGTATTCCCATCCGCGTATACACGCGCAAGTAATCTCATCGCCAGCTCCTGTCTCACTTGTGACAGATATCTGTATGATAGTAAGCTAGGGTTGTTTCGCGAGAACATAGCCAAAGCACCCACTGCCGCATGGTCTCCGCATCCTGCCTGTCATTGGGTGCCTCGAATGCCTGATTTAGCGGAAAACTAGCATCGCCGGGTATTGCAAACTGATCCAGGGCTGTATTGAGAAGTGCCTGTTGACCAATCGTAATGCATTAGCACCACATATGCACAGATGACCGGCCAGGCCTCCCCAATAGTTGAACAGTGGACAACACTCCTATGCGTACCTTTTCGGCGTCTTTCTTGCCCATCGAAGGCTTTATCTTCCCCAAGCATTCGCTCACAAACAAAATGCCATAGATCAGCAGTCTGTCCGCAGGGCCCTTGATCTCAAAGTTTCGAAAGAAGGTATTTGCTCGGAACAGCGAGAGGACTTCATCTAGAGGGTCGTAGGATTCGCTGTCTGGGTCGATTTCAAGGTCAGAGGTTAAGGGCGGTAGGGCGGGAAGGGTGTAGGCTGGTCCTCTGGTTCTTGTGCGGAGTGGTAGTAGGGCGAAGTTTCCTGAGAGGTTGTCAGACATACTGCTCCGGAATTGGAGGGGCAGTCCTGGGCATGCCTATCACTCGCACGTCTTGGTCTTGGAGGAATATCGAATGGTATGCCTACCGTCATGTTAGAAGCAGTGGCTGTAATGCCATGTAGAGGTCCTCTTACAGGCATCTTGAATGTTCTGGCGGATACATCTAACTAAGAACCGAGCGTTTGAAGAGCTCAAGGCAGTCAGTATCGAAGTGCCAAGATCTGTAAGGCTGAAATATGTCCACTTTACGCGCCTCGCGTAGTATGTGTGCAGGTGAATTACTTCATCCGGTAAAGCGTGCCGCATCCGGCTAGCCTCCCCTCGCCGCCCTCCGCTTTTTGCTGCTATCACAACTTTTGGATGCTCTCTCCCTATCAGTATCACTGCTAAGTAGAGCTGTGCCAAGGCGCCAAGCCTTGGCGTCCTGTTTATATCGTCCTACATACATCAATGCGCGAGCAAATGACAATGTCCGTATCACAAATAAAAGCTTGTTTATAAACGAGGGCTGACAATGTGCTTTGTCAGTCGGGCTTGCGTGAATGATCAGATGATCGTGACCGTATCCGTCTGGAAATCCTTGAATTTGTCCTCACATGCCTGCGCAAGCTCTCGAGACTCATGCCAGTTCACAGCAGAGCAGCAAAAGAAGAAGCCGACTCGCTTGTACCGGGCCCCAGCAACGCGCTGAAGTACCATACCACACCGTTGTCGAAGTTTGTTTCCAACACGGGCAATGCCCAGCAATCGCAACAGGGAACCCTCTTCTTCATCGTACTTGGCATTGTATATCTCCTCCGTTGTGTCAGGATAAGCGGGGAATCGATGTCCATTGTGGCTAACGACTTCACATTCTCCCGAGTCGTTTCGCATCCAGTATACAGCCACCATTTCACCTTTGATGACAATACTCGCGCCCTTCACGGGCCCGAATGGAAAGTCCTGAGACACTGGCTGGACGGTAGCCTTGACCTTCTTCGTCCACCAATGTATTCCCAACGGATACCGAGCCCCCACCTCGTCATCACCGGGAGTAATTCCTACCCAGCCGACGACGTAATTGTATTCGATCCTCACCCTGGTCCAGAAGGCTACCTTGCCATCGACCGAAGCCCACGACCAGGTTGGCGCCCTGTAGGTCTTGGGCCGGGGTTGCAAGTTCATACCTGCCGTATCCGGCTCCACGTACCAGTCTAGACCTTCTGGCAAATCCTCTTTCCACAATCCAGCCATATATTTGCCCCATGAGCGGTAAACGGCGGCGATGGCAGCAATGGCAGTTAATTTGTCTTCCGCGTTGCCCAATTTACGCCCACTGTAGTCCTGCACGATACTACACCAATCCTTGTCTGCTTTCTCCCTGAACCGATTCTCAAACGTGGGTTGGTCGACCAGCCGCGCTTCAGTTTCCGTAAAGGATGATATATGGTGACGGAAAAGGTTCCTATCTCGAACCTGGGCCGTCGGACAGAAGAAGGTGAGCCCCCGAGGACCATAATATAGAGTGCGATGAGAGATCCGTCTCTCCTGGAACGTCCAGCCACGCTTCTCGATGTGACTTCCGTAGTCTACGGCAGCTTGTGGACCCCGAAGCTCTTCGAATGCAAGAATGCTTGTCTCTTTTCCCCAATGATCTAGGCAACGAAGTTGGATTGGGGGAGGTGACCCGTCAGGATGAAAGTATCCTCTATAATGAAGAAAGCCATCTCCAACTCCGGTAGCAGAAGCGGCACTTATGGTAATAAGCGCAAGTCGATATATATCTGGCATAAGACGCAACTCTCTCATAACGTCATTAGGGTCGTCCTGGATTATACATAGGCTATCGATCCAGATATATCGAATCTTGAGCCAGCGCGCTACAATGATTGCATCTCGGATTGTTGGTGGCAGAAAAGCTAAAGGCAAGCAGTCCATGTGGGCCGCCAGAGTCTCTTTGGTAGTTTTAACTTGTCTATGGCCTTCGCCCCAGACATAGCTGAGACAACACCACCAGGAATTGACATCTCGAGAGTCCACGATCCTGACCAGGTCCCGGTGACATCTTACGTCTAGGAGTCGCGTCGGTATGAACTGCTTCGTCGGGGCGTTACGGCGACGTGCCTTGTTACATCTCTTATGCTCCTGCTCACAATTATCGAGAAGCTCTTTTGCCCACGCAAATGATCCCCAGCTATACACATCTGGCGCATATAATGGCCCGTCAAGCGCAGCTGTAAGACTAGTGCCATCTGTTTCGTCACATAGGGTCAGCAGATATCATTTTCATCTTGACGTGGGACACTTACATGAATTCGGATCCCCGGACAAACGCAGCGCAGGTGTCTGTGAGGAAGGCTGTCCATACCTTCCACCTTCAATCTTTTTCGGATGGGTGACGTAATAATGTCGACTTTTCTGATCAATTTCTCCCATTTTCTCCGCTTCGTCTTTGTCATCGAACATTTTCAATCGACCAAAAAGAGTCTGACCCTCAGTGTACCGTTCAATAGACAGGAAGACCCCGCTGGCCCGCAATATGACATCCCCAGGTGCGATGGAGTCTTTGAAGAGATGGACGAAGAATGGACAGCCGCTCTCCATGGCTTCGGTGACGTCTTTCATGCTTTTGGCACACCATACTTCCGTACATTTTGAAGGATGTACTCGGAAGTCGAACACAATCTTGGAGCAGTATAAACATGTGTGATGAGATCTGGCGTGTCTCATTTCAAGACTTTGCATTGCCTGCTCGGTGAGGGGAATATTGAAGATAGGGTCACCAAAAGCCAACTCCTCAGCAGTGTTTTCGGTCGGGGATACCTCAGGTTCTCTTCCATTCCTTCTGAACTTCCTTCTGAACTTCCAGTGATCTGGGGACTGCCCCGGAATAGGGGCAAATCGAGGGTCTATGAAGGAACAAGACTGAAATGTATGATGCACGAAGTATGTTCTTCCATCATAAACACTTGCTCTGATCTCCCACTCTGTCGGAAGAGCCTCAATGAGGTCTTGAGAATTCATAAAATCCAAGTTGCCAAAATGTGCTGATGGTGATGATAACTTTTTAAAGAACATCAAGGGCCAATCTTGGGATAGGTGGGGCTTCGTACTAGGGGTTGTAGTCCAAGTATTGCGATCGAAAAAGTATACTCTTCCAGTAGAAGGTATTTTTCTGGGAACCCATTCTATAGGAATAGCTTTCCAATTACTGGGGCACAATCCGTCGCGAGGGTCCTTCCAAGTCGTAGTTCGAGCGACATGGTTGATATAGTAGATACTTTCATTGGGTTTATGTCGTCTCATTTCCCACCCGCGTGGAAGAGGGTTAGGTCGAGGGTCAGTCTCGCTCATAAGCCCAGTTTTCTTGTCGAAGAATTGAACATCTCCATCTTTGGCTACCATCTTCCAACCAGCTGGTAGCTTCTGGCTGCGAGGGTCTATCCAAGTACTAGTTGAACAATTGTGATTTACATAATATTCTTCACCATTGCTTGTTTCCAACTCCCACCCCGGTGGAAGCTCTCCAGTAAGGTCCGCTGCGGCAAAGGAGGCCGTTGAGCTCTGGCATCTAGTGATGAGCGTGAGATTGCCAGATGTTGCCCTTTCTGGACTTTCAGGGCTATCACGCACTGTGTGATTCCAGATACAGGCAATCAAATGATACGGAGGAAGCCTGAAAGCTACATGACACTGTCTTCCTGGTGTAGTTACAGAATCCTTGCCAGAAGCCATTGGAGGTGTCTTGAGCAGACTGGTTGCTGCAGTCGATTGTCGTTGAGATTCCCCAATCGATGCTTCGACATCAATAGCTGTGGCGAGGAACGCCCCAGCTTTATTACCTTCCTTTAGTGGACCTTGCTCTTCCTTGCGAGGATTAGCTGGGAATGTGACAGCTGAAGTGTTCGCTGTATCTAAGACCTTGGTTCCGTGCACCTGAGACTCTTGACGTTCTCCTGCAGACCAATCTACCTCCTTCCTGTTGCTGGGCGGGGAAGGTGGTCGTTCGCCGCCAAAGTTCAGCAATTGGTCTTCGAAGGTAGCAAGTTCCGAAGGTGTCGGTAAGGAAGCATCTTGAGTCTTTTGGGAGACTGTAGCGGCTGCAAACCCTCCATCCCCAACTTTTGTATCTACTGCACCCTTTGTGCGGATAGGTAGAAATTGTCGCAGTGACATTCCGTCTGGATTGGCGTCAACGACCGCGAAAAGGGCACACGACAGGTCTTTACATTCAGGATTAGCCTTCTTACCGTGCAATTCTATTTTCCCCTATTGATTGTGATCTGAATTGATCATGTAGGTGATTTGGCAATACTGCAAGTCTCCGATTTATGGTATCTTTCTAACGGTACTTGGACTGCCACAGGGGTCAATAGCAACAGTCCTATCCGGGACTGGCCCTGGATCGGGGTGATATTTATAGCCAGTTATGGCTTATGTCTATAATCCAAGGCATAGCTAGGATTTCAAGAAAAGAGAATACCTAGACCAGCCAAGCCGAGCCAAGCTTAGGTTCAGAGATAGCTGTCTGTCTTTGTACGAGTGTATATCAGCTGCAAGCCTGGAAACCGTACCATCGATCATCACATGGACCCGATACTATCTGTAAAAGACACTGACGTAGTGAAAACAAGGTTGAACGGACAAAGATAATGCTAGGCTTGCGGCCCCGATACATATCGAGGTTCATGCCTTGACCCCGCTTCCACGCAACCTTCATGCACTCCCCACAGTCACACGTAGCGCCTTACTAGATCTGGTGTGATTACTATGCATCTCATCGGTGATGAGATGCTCCCGTATGTTTAGGCTGATACTAAAAGGGTTGAAGCTTAATGGAACACGACAAGGGCCTCAAGATTCTAAACAGCTGTGAGGACCACTATCTCGAAGAAGATTTACCTTCAAATTCAAAGAGGCTGTGAAAATTCTCCTCTGCAATATTTTATTCCGCTTAATAAATATAGAAATAGTTTGGAATTCAGAGACATCCTGAAACATGGGAGGTCCTCTGGATTCGGATATCTAGGCAAAATCGTTCTGAAATTTACCGATCAATACCGTTAGATTGATTTCGCATTTCAAGCGCTAAAAATAATAAGTGAGAAGGCGACCATCGCGAATCGGGCGCGTTCTCACCTGCACACAAAATATCCGCGTCTCCAACTGCACGTCTGTTGCAAACAGAAAAGCTGACATTGATCGTTCTACCACCACTTTGGACTGTTGCAACAATGTCGGACTTTGAAGATGAAATGGATGTGGATGCTCCACCCGTCAAGGAGTCTGTCCTCTTCAGCTCCGACAACACCAATTCGAAGGGCAAGAGAAGCGCGGCGAACCTGCCAGTAGAGGCAGAGGACAGTCTACCCTGGTACTTGCTTGCTAAGACCCTAGAAGTAGCATATGCTAATCATCCTAGGGTAGAGAAATATAGACCTGATACATTGGATGATGTATCTGGACATCAAGATATCTTAGCTACAATAAACAAATTCGTCGACACCAACGTACGCAGCCTGCTCTCGAGCCTACAAAGTACAGACTGACACTGTACAGCGATTACCACATCTTCTCCTCTACGGGCCGCCCGGAACAGGCAAGACATCCACGATATTGGCACTGGCACGGCGCATATATGGCAACAGAAGCATGCGCCAGATGGTGCTGGAGCTTAATGCAAGTGACGATAGAGGCATTGACGTGGTCCGAGAACAGATCAAGACCTTTGCGAGTACGTGCGAAGATCGGAAAGAGCCACCGTGCATGACGCTGATGGGGTAGCCAGGCACCAAACAGATTTTCTCGGCAGCACCGAAGCCTGGCGACACACCGTCATTAGGCAGCTACAAGCTCATTGTCCTGGATGAAGCCGATGCTATGACCTCAGTGGCTCAGATGGCGTTACGGAGAATCATGGAGAAATACACAGCTAATACCAGATTTTGCATCATTGCCAATTACACACACAAGCTTTCGCCAGCACTATTATCACGATGTACGCGCTTTAGGTTTAGTCCTCTGAAGGAGCCAGATATCCGGCAGCTAGTGGATCTTGTGATTGAGAAAGAAGAAGTCAAGATACAGCCTGACGCAGTGGATAGCCTGGTCCGGCTGAGCAAAGGAGACATGAGACGAGCTCTCAACGTGCTCCAAGCATGCCACGCAAGTAGTATGTATCCGCTTGCTGTGTTTCTTTGAACACTCGTTTGATCCATGCACTCTGTTGCCTGGAAAACGCTTATGTTTGCCGGCTAGGCACACCTCTACACATCAAAGGCCAACCACCTCCCAAACATCCAAAACGCGAAATGATAACCAACGACACCATCTATGACTGCATTGCCGCCCCTCATCCCTCAGACATCCTACTCATTCGCGATACTCTTCTCGAGACATCAGACGTCACATCCTGTCTCAACACACTCAACGTTCTCAAGGCGAACAAAGGCCTTGCCTTGGCCGATATATTAACAGCGCTAGGCGAGGAGTTGATCAAGCTAGAAGTACCACCACAGACGAGGGTAGCATGGCTACAGGGACTGGCTGAGGTGGAGTTCCGACTAAGTGGCGGAGGTAGCGAGACGGTGCAGACTGGTGGTTTGGTTGGTGTCGTGAGGGGAGGAGTTGACTTGATGGAGCACGGAGGGACCAGATGATATAAACGACAGAAATCCAAAATTGTCTGCCCGACTAGAAATGGCGCTTTGAGATCCATCTGAGATGGCACTTTCCCTACTGCCTGCCAAGGTACCATGGCAAGTACGACTCCCCAGCTTTACCCTTCGTCCATATGGTCGGCTGGAGACCCAGTCGACGTGACACTTTATACTCTACCAAACAACATTATTCTCCGCTTCGACTGCTCAACGATCTTTCGCCAGAGATATTCGAACAGCATCATACTCCGATCTTTGCCACTTACGGCGTCAACCACCATCTTCCACAACAATTTGAGGCTCCAGGAGACTCCCGAATACTCTCCGCGGGTAACACACCCCTTTGATAACACAACCTTCACTTCACCACCCCCGTCGATATTCTACTTCTTCACTTTTCCAGATCTCATCTAGCCACATCCACACGGCTGCATCGCTCTACACGCTCCAATCATATCAGCAAAACCCAAGGTCATGGCACCTAGAAATAGTCGTCAGTACTGGGTCAACGCCTTCTGGGCCGACATCAGCGCCCAGCTGCGTCGTCTGAGCGTCATCGAACCGAGCTTGTATGACGGTCTTCAGCTGACGAGAGACGGTGCGTTGGGTTACTGGCTTGTAGAAGAGTTGGTAGGTGATGATCTGACCCTGAAACCTCACTTTACTGACCAGACGCAGAGGCACAAATACGAGTTCTTCGGCAAAGATTGTAATTGGATCACCGTGATCGTCTGTCCACTCCACGAAGGGTCGAAGATCGATTGGAAACTAGAGTGGTGGTTGCGGCGACCTGGGGGCGTTGCAGCTGGTCAATAAGTCCTTGCAAATATCCTGTTCCTCTAAGCTTACGACTGTCAGGTTCAATCCAAACTTATTCCACCATCAAGCCATTGATTGAATCCAATATTTCTTTCGACACGAGCGGCAGTAAGTTCTGTTATTGCCAAGACCTGAGGTGAGGGAAGACTGACCATCTCTGAATTAGGTTCCCATTTCAGGGGTCCATCCGAGATTCCTGCATGTATTGCGCGGGGAATGAAGCGGGTCTTCGGACCTGGGAATTCGGAGTATGACTACTGGGATTGCCTTGGAGTGGCGAACTATGCCGTTGGTGGGGAGGTCGAGGGTGATATCTCCGAGCCTTCGGGCAATGGCGAGAGTACCGCAGACAAGACTATGCCGTATCCTGCTGCTGCCGTGAGAATCGAACAGGACACGTCTCCCAAGAGAAGACATTGTGAGGGTAATGACGACGGTGCTGAAAACCAAGGAACTGCAAAGAAGATCAATGTCAAGGGCAGACGGCAGTTACGGTGACGAAGAGAAGTGACACAAAGCATCTTGATGAAGCGGTGAGAGCTTTTGGCGCGTCCGAGTTCTAGGATGTAGAGACATAGAACCCTTTATTAAGAAATTTGAAACTCGAAGTTCCTCAATTTCTCTGGTCACTGCCTCAATGAGCCCGTTTACAAGGCTTCCGACATTGAAGCCAACATGAAACCTCACTCGTTTCGCCCCCAACACATTGTTCTAAGCGCTGCATACATCTCCAGACCTTGCTCATCCTCCCCAACCTCCAGAGATCAGCTCTGAACATCCATCTAGCCTCTACTCAAGATCCCATCCCACCACCACCATGTCCACGTTGGAATCTTGGGGTCAGGCTATGTATACAGACATAAGCGCCCAGCTCAAGCGCCTAGGCGTCAAGGCCGAGAAGTTCAACGGCCCACTGATTCGATCGGAAACATTTATAGGGAAATGGATGCTACAGCAGATTGTGAGATGCGTCCACGCCCCCGTGCTCCCGCGCAGGTAAGGTTACTGAGCTCCAGGGCTACAGGAAATCAAATTCATCCAAATGGAGACCATGGGCAAAGTACGAGATACAGCAACTGTGGTTGTTCAAGCTGGCACTTCTGAGACTGAGACGTGGAAATTGCTTTGGCGGACGGAGAATGCGTATTTGAATCGTCCGCGTGAGTGTTATCGTCTTTTGTGCTTGATGTGCGGAATTGCTGATTGATGGAGTTGTAGCTGCGTATCATTCTATTTCTAATTTCCCTGGTCCGCAGTTGGTTACTGATGGGGTGAAACGCTGGGTTCAGACTACGGCTTTGATTTGAGTGTTGGTGGGGAGTGGACTTGAGGTATGATGGAGGAGGGAGGTGAGGCTGTGAGTTGCGGGGAGGTAGTGTATCGGGTGATGGAGGGTGATGGTGTAGATGTGCTCGCTACTTTTTTACGTGTCTCGTAGTTCTCTGTTTCTGGAATGGGAATCGTGGCGCGTAAGATAAATGCTCAGTGCTACAGAGGTAGTAAGGTTTCACGTTATGCTTTATGTCCTGATTACCACTTATTTTCTACTTCTTTTCCCAACCATGTCCATCTCATCAAGCCGCATCAACCCGCCCCCTCAGTTCCCAGCTCATTAATAGAACTCAGCTGCAGCAGTCCCAATCCCAACACGATCGTTGTTGTGGACGAGGTCTACGTACGTGTGCATTAGTAGCCAGCCCAGACGTCACACATTCAGGAACGGCAATTTTATCACGTATCAGCGAAGTAGATACAGAGATTTCGATTTACAACGCTTTGCGGCGTACATGTAAGCCGGACTATGAACAAGTAAAGTGGTGTACTATCTCTGTCTGTGAAATAGTGAGGTATCAGGCTGAAGCGAACCCGACACTTTGAGCAATCGCTTCGTTACGAATCGTTATCTCATAAAACCAGAACGCCTCCTTCTTTTACGTCAACCCTAGTAACGCACCTTCCCCTATCATCCCCGCCGTCTCAGTTTCCTTGGACTGCCCTCTACCTGGTCGGCTACACCCCCATCATAAACGGTGTTCGCTGGGCTAGTAGCCTCGCTGCTACCCACAGAACCAACAACCCGCCCTTCATTCCCATCTACACGGCCAACCTCGTTCGCGTCTGGCGGTGGCGCGCTGAAATCAAAGTCCGGAACATCAGCACCGTTTGCGAAGTCGAAGTCAATGGGATTCGTCCCATCGTTAAAGTAATCGCCGCTGTTAAAGATGGAATCGAGGTCCAATTCCTGTCCATTCGGTTGGTATGATTGGTCGTTAACCCCAGGTATCGAGCCACTAGGACTCAGTGGCGCTATGGATGCGTTAAGGTTAGCCATGCGTTCTTGTTGTTCTTGCAGCGAGCGGTAGATCTGGTCTAATTGCTCCTTAGACAAGTCGAAACTGGCAAGGTTCGCAGCACTGCTGGTTGGACTGTACGAAGTCAGAGCGTTAAGATTGCTGGCGGGATTCTGGGGGGAGTTGGCGTTTTCGTTAGACATGAGTTGCAGCATGTTTTGGCGTTGACTTGGCGTGAGTGGAGATTGACCATCAGCAGTCTCGAGATGGGACAGTGCTTCAGGAAATTCCATGCGTCGCCCATCGTAGTTGTTTGTGTCCTGGGCATTTGCTGAGTTGATCATGGACATGATGTCTGCTTCTGGGATTTGACGGTCTGTACCCTTCTCGGGATCGATCTGCGGGCTTTGGGAAGAGCGAGCTGAGGGTGAACGGTCGGAGAGTTCTTGAATCCCTGTAGATTGTAGATTTGGGAATTTTGTAGGGTAGGTGTTAAAAAGATCGTTCGACCACTTGTTGTATGGCCTTGGGCTATTGCCTGTCGCCTCTGGCGAATCGGCATTTCCATTCTTTAGAAGCAGTGGAGGCTTCCGATAGAGCGGCTGCGTTGGTGTCGGGGTAGTATTCTGATGATTTTCATCTCCCACATCAACGATGTTACCCTGACCTTGGTCCTTGGACGGGAGAGTGTTGAACATGTTGTTAAAATCCAAGCCCCCTTGCGGAAGATTTTTGGTGTAGACTGTGGCTAGGAATGTTAAGATGGAATTGATCGACTTATCATGCTGTTCGTGCAACTCATGGAAAGCTTTTGCTTGGCCATAGAGCTGGTGATGCTCTTTGCGCACTATTTGCAGCATTTCAGTGATTTTGTTCTGGTTTTGTCGAATCTCAGCAAGCTCTCGCTGCAAACTGGCCATTTGTTCTGGAGGAAGATTATTCGGAGTATTGCCTAGCATCAGGGGTTGCCGCCCATTCCGTGAACCCGGGCCGTCGTCGATACCCTCATATTGCTGCGGTCCAGGACTATCGTGGTTGAAGAAGGAATCATCTTCGTCATCAGCATCCTCTTGCTTGGCTTTGGCCCCAACCTTCCCCGTGCCTTTTGCTGGAGTTGTCTTTGGCTTGTGGATCAGCCACAGAAGGTTTGGCCGGCCACGCTTGAAATACGGATTCGAATATTCGCTAGGATTCTTATTCTTCCTCTCGCTTGCTCTCATAGAATTATCTGATAGACCGACCTTCTTATGAAATCCGTACATATTCAACTGCCGCACAAAAGATGCGTAATTGTTGTGCTTGAAAAGCTCCGGTATCAAGGTCTTTGCGAATTCATCTTCATCAACAACTATGAAAGAGTCCCCACTTTCGGACCACCGTATCAAATCTGTGTTCCGAGTATTCTCATCAAGAAAGCTACATCAATTAGCATCTGTTTACGAAATGCGATTAGATCGACATACCTGCTAAGCTTCTGTATGAATGGAGGTATCTGTTTCCGTTTTGATTGTGCATCTCTCTTGGCTAGCAGAGCCTTGTGATCGAGATCATCATACTGAGCCGGCCAACCATCCTCAGCAGGCGGCGGTATACTCGCATGATCTGGCGCTAACGAGTACTCGTTATTGTTGTAATTCATCATTGGTACGATCTGGTTATCAGGTTGCCGTCGTACAATCTGGTTACCTAGTGGTGTTCCCAATCCATCGTAGAGATTCGAGGCACTGTAATTGTTGGCAGGGTCCGGATAGGTCGGCGGGACGCCATTTGATGAGATGTTCTGCTGGTAATCCTGCGTCGCCATTGGATATGTACTGCTGTTTTTGATGTCTCGAAGCTTTTCGTGTCCCAGTGGAGAAGCACCAGGCGCAGGACGTTTCCGCGATCCACCTTGTCGCATTCTCCCGGCTTTCATGTATGTTGCTCTCAGCAGAGCGATGCGCTGCTCTCACCACACCAAACAAGTGGCAGCGCTGGCACTGGAGCGTCAAGGTCTCAAGTCGTAGCTCCCAGCTCCTGTAGCCCACTCTGCCTTTTCGCTCTAGCCTCTTCCTGAGTGCTGACGGTGTCGTAGCAATGAACGGTCTTAATCCGCAAAGTAGCAAATGGAAGCAGGCCGCTTGCTGCAACAGGGCGATGGCTATATATGAAGTATGGTATCGAAGACGGCAGCCTGGGCAAGGCTGTGATATAGGCAATGGTGCTGGTGCGGTGATCTCCGCGCAGCTGATTGTCCCAGCGATTGCCTCGGCTTTCAGTGTGTATCAGAGTGTTGTTGTTGGAGTATGATCGCGGTGGAAGAAGGTGGGGACCTGGTCATTGGAGAGCTTGCAGAACGCGAGGATATTCGGTGAGGTAGATGTGCTGTAAGATCAATTGCGGGGTCGCATGGAAAGTGAGGTGAAAGTATAACATGAAACAAAAGTTACTGACAGCATAAAACAAGGAGCAGAGAAGATTCCGGACTATTATGACATATCGACATGCTACATAGCACTTTCCGGAATGACAGCAGCTCTCCAGACTCTGATATCACACTCAGCCTTAACGCTTGCATATTTGTTCTGATTGGTCCGAAAGCCGAGACTACTTTAAGCGCCATGCATAATTCCTAGTGAACATTGTTCGACAACGTTGCACAAATATATTATCTGAGAGAACTCTATTGAAAGATGCTCATGCTAAATGGAAGCTGGGTATCTTTCCTAAGCCTGTCCTCTTTCTCCTGCTCTCTTATCGGGCGCCCTTCCCTTTTCTCGATCTCTGTCCCATACAGTCGTACTTCCACCCATCCTAGCCATCTTCTTCGCTCTCTGCTCCTCCCGAATAGTCTTCTCCTTCTCCCGAGGATCAATAACAATAAGCTCCTCCTCGTTCTTCTTTTTCCATGTCAAGTCCTTGCCTAGCCTGTCCTTCTCAAAGCTCAAGGCATGCGACATCCATGATTGAGAGTCATCATTATGTGCTTCTGCATCACCTCCCATTTGCTGATCCCAAGACTGACATGATCGGCAATTAACAATAAAGTGCAGATCGCAAAGGGCTGCTTCGTCGTCGTTATTGACATTTGCTGTTTCTTTGTCATGGCCATTGACATCGTATTGCTTGTTTTGCGCAACAGATTCTGAAGGCTGAATCTCTGGTGGCGCCTTCTCTAACTTTGCCTTGAACGCATTTAGGAAGTCCAGTGTCTGCTTGTCTGCTGGAGTATCACCATTTGCTCCGTGCTTGCGCTTTCTACCGCGCATAGAGTTTTCTGGAATCATCTGCTCTAGGGCCGATTTCTTCCTTATCTCTGGAGCCGGTGCCTTTTGAATGTTGCGTTTCATTGAAGCCTTCATCTCAGCGATTTGAGCATTGGTCTTGTCTAACAGTGTAGACATCGTTCCCACTTGCTCAGGCTCTGGCGAGCTGGAAGGCGACCTAGAGGGCTTTTCATCGTTGGGTAGTGGTAGCTGTAATTCTCGATCTGGTTTTATTAGCTGCGGAGGAGACTTGGAGCGTGTGGATCGTCTCCGAACAGGCCTCTCCGCTATCTTCCCACTCGTCTTGGGGGTCCCATTGGCGGCCTTTGCTGCTGGAGGATCACTACCCGCACTGACAAGCCTAGGATTATATTTCTCCTTCTTCAGCACAGACTCCTCCCCACCCTCATCACCCTCATCACCTCCAAAACTCAACAACGTCTTCCCCCCCTTCTTCTTCCCCTTCCTCTTCACCTCCCCCTTCTCCACCACCAGCGCCTTACTCTTCACCTCCCTCCTAACCATATCCTCAAAAGGATTAACAAGTATCTCCGCCCCCGTAATCTTCGCCGGATAAACCGGCCTCTCACTCCCCTCCACCCCCTCCACCTCCGCCTCCCCCATCTTCATAAGATTATAAATCGTATCCCCCTCCACCCGTCCAAACATCGTATGCTTCCCCTGCAACTCCGGCGTATCCCCCAACGTCAAGAAAAACTGACTCCCGTTATCATTCTTCCCCGCATTCGCCATCCCCAATAAGCCCCGCCTATTGAACTTCAGCCGGCTATGAAACTCATCCTCAAAAGGCCCCTCGGGGTACATCGACTCCCCCCCATGCCCCGTCCCCGTAGGATCGCCACCCTGCAGAATAAAGCCTGGTACCAGGCGGTGGAATATAGTGCCATTATAATACCCATCGAGACAGAGCTGCAGGAAATTCCTGGACGCGAGCGGAGTCTGCTTAGCGAACAATTCAAGACTCAAATCGCCTGAGGTGGTAGTCAGGAGGACTTTGGCTGTTGGCTGAGGCTCGAGGTTGTAGAGGGCCGACATTGTTGCCAAACGATGTGCATGCGCAGAGGGAATCTTTTGCCGTATCAAAGCTGCTACCTGTAGAACTAGGAGAGACGGGGAGCTTCAAGAACGCGATTCGCCCCGGCCCCGCCAAGCCTTCCCACGATTACAGTATGAACGGAAAATCCCTCGAAACTCCACCCCTCCCCAGGCCCAGGACCCCCCCTAAACGAGCCCCTAAAGCGCAATCAAACCCTATCAAAGGCGCTGATATCCCCCCCCACACCGGACCCTCCCCTACTCAACTCACCATCTTGCTCTGTGGCCCGGCCACCCCTAAACATAAGCCTAGCCCTCACCCACCCTTCAAGCAGAAGGACAGCAAATTCAGAGCAACAAATCAAGTCGTCCAAGCCAACAGCTCTAGGCTTACTATATCTCTAAGGGTAGAATATGTGCCTAGGCTACGACTCTACTCGACACTACTACACGAGTAGTCGGTTAAGCAAAGGGGTAAGTTAGTTGGGGAGGGAAGTCTTTCATAGTACTTACTCCCGGTACTACTGTACCTATCTCCAATGCCTCACCGTACCGTACCTAGACCATTTCCAAGACTCGCGTTCCGGGCCCGGGCTTACCACCCTGCTGGGGAAATACAAGATTGCTTTCCAGTTGACGAGAAGGCGCCTTGGGGGAAATGAATGGTACGCTACGTAGGCGTCGGCTGGGATTGTAGAGTGTAGAGTAGATTTGGAGTACGACGAGGGCGCGCTTTGGGGTACGGGTTCGAGAGGAGGGTTGGCGAGCGAGCGTAGTTTCGTGCAGGGAGTGGGAAGGCGTGGGTTGTTTGGGTTTGATCGTGGTTGATGCGGTAAAGTAGTGCTCGGCTAGGATGGTGGAGTCGAAGGGTATTACGTAGAGTAAGGAGCCTGGGTTTTATGTTGTGGTGTTTTGATGGCGGAAGATGAGATGTTGCTGTTGTGGTTGAAATGGTAGGGTCCAATGGGTATCCTTTCTTGAACGTCGAGTAGATAGTAGTTCCAAGACGAGAAGGTCACAGGATCATGCACGGTAAATATGAATATGAACATATGCCTATCTACCGCTATAAAGCTAAGCTCGCAATCATATACACAAATACCATCCAACACGGAAACGACCGTAAGAACACGACCGTTGTCTACCATCACATGGGACATCGACCACATCAAGCCATCGACCATCTTCGATCTAGACGGAAACCGCTTTCGCACATGCAATATATGAAAGCATCGCTAGTACACCAAAAGATTCAATGCGGTCGAGAGCACAATGCTGAACGAACGAACACAGGTATCTCGACTCGCACTTTTCACGCCAAACAATGCATCGTCATCGTACAAATGCAAATGACATCCACCACGTATGTTGAACCTCATAAAGTTTATCCCACTGCGTCAAGTCTAGGCGCCAACAGCTTGAGCCTGCATCAGCTTCGGCTTCCCGATGACTTCGTATGGAGCGCGCTGCACAATACCACCAGTCTTGGGGAGATTGGTGCCTACGCCCATGAGGTAGGTGTCGACGTCGCGAGCTGCTTGGCGACCTTCGTTGATGCCCCTAAAATACTGTCAGCAAGATTCTCCTAAACGCTGAAATGTAGGAGCTCAACGTACCAGACAATGAGCGACTGTCCTCGTCGGCAATCACCAGCCGCAAAAACGCCACGCACATTAGTATTGTATTGTCCAGGTGGCGTCTTGATATTCTTACGCCCATCCAATTCGATCTCACTGCCCAGGATCTTGTTGTCCGGACCTAGGAAGCCCATGGAGAGCAGGACAAGTTGAGCAGGGAAGAATTGTTCAGAGCCTTCGACGGTCTTCATGTCCCATCCACCGCTGACGCTCTTCGTCCACTCAACACGGTGAATATTGATACCAGAGACATGGCCTTCGTCATCACCCACGAACTCTTTGGACATGACGCAATACTCGCGGGGGTCCTTGCCCATGTGCGTCTTGACTTCCGTATGTCCATAGTCGACACGATAGATACGCGGCCACTGCGGCCATGGGTTGTCACGAGCACGCTCTGGCGGTGGCTGAGGTAGCAGTTCGAAGTTGGTGACAGACTTGGCGCCATGACGAACTGAGGTCCCGATGCAGTCATTACCAGTATCACCGCCACCAATGACGATAACGTCTTTGCCTTTGGCGGATATATACTCGCCATCGGAGAGCCCGGAGTCGAGGAGGGATTTGGTGTTACGGTGAAGGAATTGCATGGCAAAGTGAATGCCTTCGAGCTCACGGTTGGGGATCTTAAGGTCACGGGCGACGGTGGCACCTGTGGCGATCACTACTGCGTCATTTGACTTTCGTAGGGAGTCAAGGCTGACTTCGCTGTCTGGACCAACGGAGCAGCCAGTAATGAACTTGACGCCCTCTGAAGCCATGAAGTCGACACGGCGTTGGACGATGGTCTTGTCAAGCTTCATGTTGGGGATACCATACATGAGGAGACCACCAATGCGATCAGAGCGCTCGTAGACTGTCACTGTATGACCAGCTCTATTGAGCTGATCCGCGGCTGCGAGGCCTGACGGACCAGAGCCAATGATAGCGACTGTCTTGCCGGTCCGGTGAGTTGGTGGGTTTGGTACCATCCAGCCCATATCGAAGCCGCGATCAATGATGGCGCATTCGATCGACTTGATGCCAACAGGATCTTCGTTGATGCCAAGCACACAAGCACCTTCGCAAGGAGCAGGACAGACACGTCCGGTAAACTCGGGGAAATTGTTAGTCATCAAAAGACGGTTGAGAGCATCTTGCCATTGATTTTGGAAGACAAGCTCGTTCCACTTGGGAATGATGTTAGAGATCGGGCAACCTGTGTCGGACTGGCAGAAGGGAACACCGCAATCCATGCATCGGGCTGCTTGGTACTTCAAGCCATCCTCATCAAGTCGACTAGACAGCTCCTTCCAATCACGAATCCGGGTCTCTGGCTTGCGGTATTTCTCGCTTCTACGTTGGTACTTCATGAATCCCTTAGTCTTGTCAAGGACTAGGGCAGACCGCTTCTTCTCCGCTTTGTTATCACCCACACTTTCCTCAATATCGAGCATGTCCTTTTTCTTCTGATGAGCTTCCTTGTCGTGCATCTTGTTCCTCGACTCCTCATGGACAGTCCGTACGGCTTGTCCAGGCAAGATGGGCAGGGGATACTCGGCCTTCTTTGCAGCCTCTGCCTTGGCAGCCTCCTCGGCCATGACTCGCTTATAGTCTGTAGGAAGCACCTTGATGAACCTTGGCAAAGCACGGTTGAAATCTAACAAAACGCGAGCAGCGAGCTCAGAGCCAGTGTAGTGATGATGATCCTCGACGAGACCACGGACGAAAGCGATTTCAGATGGATCCTCAATGCCAGATATCTCCACCATCTCGGTGTTGACCTTTGATACGAAGTCTTGGTTCATGTCTAGGACATATGCAATACCTCCAGACATTCCAGCAGCGAAGTTGCGTCCAGTGCCGCCGAGGACCAAGATACGACCACCAGTCATGTACTCGCATCCATGATCACCAACACCTTCGACAACGGCCGTGGCGCCGGAGTTACGGACAGCGAATCGCTCCGCAGCTACACCACGGAAGTAGCAAGTACCACCAGTTGCACCATACAAGCAGACGTTGCCAATCAGGATGTTCTCCTCTGCCTTGAAAACTGCAGATCGTGGTGGGTAAATGATGAGGCGGCCACCAGAGAGACCCTTGCCAACATAGTCGTTAGCATCACCCTCAAGCTCCAGTGTCACACCGCTAGCCAGGAATGCGCCGAAAGATTGACCTGCGGAGCCCTTGATGTTGGCGTGAATAGTGTCCTGAGGAAGACCTGCTTCGCCGTACCGTCTACTGATCTGGTATGACAAAGTGGCACCAAGTGCTCGGTCGGTGTTGACAATGTCACACTCAATGCGGCATGGTCGTCCCTTCTCTAGTGCTAGCTCGGACTCGGCAATGAGCTTGTTATCAAGTCTGATGTGCAGCTTGTGGTCTTGCTTTCGCACGTTGTAAGTCGCTACGCCAGGTCGGAGCTGGTGAGCTGGTGTCAAGATGAGGCCAAAGTCTAAATTCTCGGTCTTTGGCGTACGAAGATCTTCGCGCATCTTCAATGTCTCAACATGCCCTACCATTTCATTTACAGTTCGGAAGCCAAGCTTAGCCATGATAGCGCGAAGCTCGTTGGAAACGTAGTAGAAGAAGTTGATGACGTGCTCTGGCGTGCCTTGGAATTTTGCACGTAAGGCTTTGTCCTGAGATGCAATGCCTACTGGACATGTGTTCAAATGGCATTTCTAGATTATTTCCGTGTCAGCAATTTTTCGTTTCAGATGATTGGAGGATGGAAGCTGAAATGGTTGCACAAGTAGGGCGCTTACCCGCATCATAATGCATCCCATAGCAATGAGAGGAGCTGTAGCAAAGCCGAATTCCTCAGCACCCAGCAGACATGCAATCGCCACATCTCTACCAGTGCGCAGCTGACCATCAGTCTGAACGATGATGCGTCCTCGAAGATCATTGAGAACTAAAGTCTGATGAGTCTCCGCAAGACCAAGCTCCCATGGTAGACCGGCATATTTGATACCAGTCCATCGAGAAGCACCTGTTCCTCCATCGTGGCCAGAAATCAACAGATGGTCTGACTTAGCTTTAGCGACTCCAGATGCAACGATACCGACACCAGTCTCAGACACCAGCTTCACGGATATACGAGCCCTGGGGTTAGAACATTTGAGATCGTAGATCAATTGTTTCAGATCTTCGATCGAGTAAATATCGTGATGTGGAGGAGGTGAAATGAGACCGACACCAGCTGTAGAATGTCTCGTGCGAGCGATTGGCCCTGAGACTTTATGTCCGGGTAATTCTCCACCCTCACCAGGCTTGGCGCCTTGTGCCATTTTGATTTGAAGCTCGTCGGAATCAGCTAGGTAGTTGGACGTCACACCAAATCTACCAGATGCAACTTGCTTGATAGCGGAACGCATTGTGTCTCCATTCTCAAGGATCTGGCTACGCTCGGGGTCTTCGCCACCTTCGCCAGTGTTGGATTTGCCACCAAGTCTGTTCATAGCAACGGCTAGGGTGGAGTGGGATTCCATGGATATGGATCCGTAGGACATAGCACCAGTGACGAAGCGGCGCACGATCTCGGTCCAAGGTTCAACTTGATCGATAGGGATTTCGGGCCGCTGTTCGAAATCGAAGTCCAGCATACCACGCAGCGTACAATTCTTGATTGCCTCATACTCTGACATAGAGTATGCTTCGTAGGATTTGTCATTCTTTGTTCGAACGGCATCCTGGATATTGGCAATCGCGACAGGGTCGTTAACGTGCGGCTCGCCTCCATCTCTCCAGTGATATTCTCCTGACTCGGCTAGACCTGGAACATTGTGAATATCTCGAGTTGGGAAGCCTTTCTCATGGAAAGCGAAAGAGTCTTGAGCAATAAGCTCAAAAGTCACACCGCTAATACGGGTGGCCGTTCCTGTAAAGCAGCGATCTACAACGCTACTGTCAACGCCCAGTGCTTCGAAAATCTGCGCTCCTTTATAGCTCTGTAGTGTGGAGATACCCATCTTGCTCATGACCTTTAGAATGCCACCATCACAAGAATACTTATAGTTTTCAATGATCTGCTCATCAGACAACTTCTTCCTGATGAGGCCTTCGCGATTCATCTTGAGGATGCACTCCATGGCCAGATATGGACAAATAGCGTCGACTCCATACCCTAGGAGGACACTCATGTGGTGCACCTCACGAGCTTCGGCAGTCTCAACTACAAGTGCAGCCTGTGACCGCCACTTGTTGCGGACCATGTGATGGTGTACCATACCGGTGGCCAAAAGCGCCGAGACCGGGATGCGCTCAGCATTCGTGTTTCGATCCGACAATATGAGGATTTTGTCGCTGTTGTCGATGCCTTCTGTGACCAATGCACAGATCCGGTCCAAGGCGTCCATGTAGCCTTGGATGCCCTCTTTCTTCGGAAATGTGATATCGATTGTCTTCACAGTCCAGTCCCGGTACAATGTAGTTATCTGCTTCAGCGCATTGAACTCCTCGATAGCCAGGACAGGTGATGGCAACATCAAACGATGGCACTGAGAAGAGTCCATCTCGAGCACATTACCTTGAGGACCAACATAACATTCCAGAGACATGACGATGGCTTCTCGGATAGGATCTATAGGAGGATTTGTGACCTGGGCAAAGAGTTGGCGGAAATACTCATAAAGGAGCCGGGGCTGCTGGGCAAGGCAAGCAAGTGGTGCATCATTACCCATGGAACCAAGGGCTTCTTTCGAGTCCGCAGCCATAGGTCCTAGTAATAAACTAACTTGCTCGAAGGAGTAACCGAAAGCTTTCAGCATAGGATCACCCTGCACGTTAGTGTCATTCAACTTGAAGCTGAGATCCACCCCTTGTTCATCAAGTTGTTGATATACTTTGGGAAGCTCAATAAGCTCTTTTTGAAGCCACGATCTAAAGTCTTGACGACTAGAGACGTTATGCTTGAGTTCAGCATCATCTACAATACGGCCAGCTAGCGTATCAACCAACAACATCTTGCCAGGCTGCAATCGACCTTTCTGCACAATCTTCTCGGGATCAATGGCAATAGTGCCAACTTCTGATGCACACACAATCCGATCATCATCTGTGACATAGTATCTGCAAGGTCGTAAACCATTGCGATCGAGGTTTGCGCCGCAGTATCTCCCATCAGCAAATGTGAACAGAGCTGGTCCATCCCAAGGCTCCATCAAACAAGCTGCCCATTCGTAGAAAGCCGCCTTCTCGGGGTCCATTGCAGTGTTGTCTTGCCATGCCTCCGGGATCATGAGCATAACAGCTTCTGGGAGCGAGAGGACGCCATTCATAGTAAGAAGCTCGAGCACATTGTCGAAAGCGGCAGAGTCGGAACCGCCATCTTCAACAATCGGATATAGTTGATCCAGCTCCTCTTTGAAGAAGTCCGACTTCATGACACCCTCTCGAGCTCGCATCCAATTCTTGTTACCCCGAAGTGTATTGATCTCGCCTAAGTCAACGTTAGTAAAACTTCTTATTTCTGTTCTGTTTGATTGCCAGCCTACCATTGTGAGCTGCCCATCGTAGTGGCTGCGCGCGATCCCAGCTGGGGAAGGTATTCGTGCTGAAACGCGAATGCACCAAGGCAAAATGCCCTTCATAATCGACAGACACCAGATCGTGGTAGTATTGGTAGACTTGAACTGGTGACAATTGGCCCTTATAGACAATGTTTTTGTTGCTCAAAGAGCACAAGTAGAACCAATTATGGAGACCGATGGTGTGCGTGGCGCGCTTGCGAAGAACGTAGAGCTGGCGCTCGAATTGCAGCTCATTGAAGTGTTCGGCATCGGTGATTTCGGGCTTTTTGCCATTGCCGTAGGCTGACCTAAGAACGACGAAAGGCTGAAGGATCAATGGCTCTCGTGAAAGCGCTGCTGGCCCAAGCAAGCTAGTGTCTCTGGGCACCTCTCGCCACCCAAGGACCCTCAGACCCAAATCTTCTGCAATCTCCTCGAACTTGTTGGTCGAATCCTTAAGGATCTCCGTGTCAGGTTTGAAGAAGAGATTCCCTGCGGCGTACTGACCCTGCGGAGGTAAGTCAAAGCCTGTCTCCCTCGCGAAATTCTTGATGAAAAATTTGTGAGGTATGGAGGTCATAACACCAGCACCGTCGCCATCTCGTGCATCGGAGCCCACCGCCCCTCTATGGGTCATGTTGCATAGTAGGTTTTTCGCTGTGCGCCCGATTATCAGTTTGCGAGCCAAAGAAGGGCGCAGGGTGGGGGCTGCTTACCATCACTGATGATCTTATGGCTCGCCTGGCCCTTTATGTGGCTGTCTGGAAGTCAGCGACCAGTATCCGCGCGAAAGGGAAGCCATTGTACTGACGCAGCGAAGCCGACACCACAGGCATCTTTCTCGTACTCAGGGTCATAAAGACCCTGCTTCACTGGCAGAGCCCCGGCCCATGACCGGTTCTCTGGGGTGTTTTGGTACTCGTATACACTGGCAGTCTGCTGATCCTCTTCTATTTGTGGTCCATATATATCCTCCACGAGACCCATCCTACGGACGGGGGCCGTCGAGGTATCTCGTTGCGCACGTGGGGTGAGTCGGGGATTCGGAGGTTTTTACTTTTCGCTTTTTAGAAAACCTTTGGAAGAGAGCTGTATCGACAGGTTTCGACCTTCTTGGAGAGTGGTGGGGTTATGTTGTAGAATTGAGTGAAGTATGTAGTTGGGGGGAATAGAAGGGAGGCGAGAGATTGATTTGTGAAGAGCGGAAAAGTAAACCCCACACCGGTAGCGGTGGCACGAATCGATGATGTACCCACGTTGTCCTTCCAATGCCCCGGAAGTTATGACCCTAATCCAGTTAGGGATAGGCTAGAGAAAGGCTGCCGAAAATGTTGTGCAGTCAGGCATAAAGTGGCAGCGATATTACCGGTCTAGGAGGGCGATTTCCTTCGTCAATGAATAATTTGATAGAGATAAGCACGGCCGACCAATGACAGATGCCCGAATGCTGTTTGAGATCCTAGTGGTATTAGTGCATCGAATTAGGTTATAAACTTTATGCACTCCACTTTACCGGCCTTGCGATCTTCTTATATCAGCCTTTCCTTCTTGGGAGATTCCGTGTACGAAATGCTGTTTGTCCTCGGTCTTGTCAGGATGACTTGTCACTTGTGGGATGTTGTTACGAAAAGGATACTTGTCCCGGGATCAGACATGACACACACTACTAATACTCTACGGACCCTGCTTCCTTGACCTGCTCAGCCTCTCGGGTGGATTCGACTCTGAAACTCATGCGCCGTACAACTAGGGCATTCGTCTAGAGTAGCAACTTGTTCTACAATGTGGCGCGCCTACTCGACAAGCCTTTGATCGTCAACGCGATGGAGAAGTCTTAAAACCGGTCTCCTTATCATCGAGTCTACGTTTGTTAGTCCATCATGCAAATGGGAGTGCCGTGGGATGTGCTGTCTTCTCGGCACGAGGCACCTTTGCCAGCCGCACACGTTGCGCCTGCAGGATCACGGTCCCTGCTTCCTCCACGTGAGCCTCACCTCTCAGCCAATCTCTGCAGCTGCTCTGACGGGTCTCCGCCTACTTGTGCTCACCGGTAGTTCTACAAAGAGTGACCTTCAGGCTTCAGCATGCCAATTTGGCGGCCGAACCCGGCCGATGTCGCAGAATTTCCTTGGCTTTTGGTACGAGACCCTTTGGGCTAATGACTGGCTCGCTTAGGTTAAGTTTCAGTGCTGCACGATGACTCTGGGGGTGCTTGGCTCAGATGTCCAATGTCGTAGGCTGTCCCTTGCGTTTGGCTAGCACGCTTTCGGTGTTCCTCACTTCCTCATTCGAATAACAATAATAATATGTGCGGAACACGACCGCAACAACGCAAGCAGCTACTCGGAATTTTGTACATCCATTGGCACACCATCTGCGATTTGCATTCATAGCTGATATGCCTGCTAAACATGCTTTACTACGAACGCTAACGCGGAAAATTTGAAGCGTAGATTACGTAGAGCGGATGAAAACGTGCCCCCTGTTCCAGGCCTCGGTGGAGCATGGAGGCGGGTGTTATAGGAAGAACTGGAGCTGCAGAAGTGTCCAATTTGCGCAAGTGAAAGCTTTGAATGGGTCTAAACTCGGCATCCGTGGCATGCTGGCTATCTTTGATCCAAGTTTGGACCTTTAGCGGTTCGCCCCAGTTCCCTGCCATTCCAACAGTTCCGGGACCAACGACTGGAATGTATCCTACGTACTTGTCATTAGACGTGTTCCTAATCCGAAGCTAATGTCATCGGGAATGGCAATTGCTTCTATGTAACAGGTGCATCGATTGATCAATGGGACTGTCTATCCCCTTATTTACCCTTCTTCGCCTTAATCTTTTCGATCCACGCTTTGGCTTCACTCTTCAGAACAACATTGATCCTCACAATTCCATCCACAATTTCGACTCCATCACTTCCGAGCACCTTACCCAAGCTGACGTTCTTTCCCACTTTGATCAGCCCACCGCTGCCAGTCTCCATGTAGTACTCCACACTTTGCAATGTGTACAAATGTTCTTCATCCCATGGCAGCGGAAGTATATACTCGAGATGCTGAGGTACGGTGTCGGTCTCGGAAAAAGCTTTAACGAAGTCCGATTGTAGGTGGAGTGGATAGAGGAGAACGGTCGGAAACCTAATGGTGCTTGTAGGTGAGGCTGAATCGGGAGAAAGGTGGATTGCGGCGTCTTCCATATCTGGTGGCTGGGCTGTGGTACGCGTACGAATGTTCCGTGCACGCAGGGCTGTAGTCAGCATTAGCTTCTCCTTTTGTGCACGCTGTTCTCGCTCCTGCTTTTTCTGTTGGACTGCTTTCAGGGCCATTTGTCGGTCTGTGATTTTACTTTTGAGGCTTCTCAATGCAGTATTGTTAGGATCGAATCTTAGACCGCATGAACAAGCATCGGACGCCTCAGCGACCTTATCGAGGGCCAGGAGAGCCAAAGAGGAGCGATAAAAAGCTTTGATGTTCTTGGGGTTGATACGGAGAGCAGACGCGCAATCAAGGGTAGTGGACCTGTAATTTTCTGCATAGGGAAAGTGTCAGACGAGGTGACACGGACACCATGTTGGCAACGTACTTAACTCCAGATTGCAAAGAGCTCGATTGACGTAGCAAGCTTCTTCAATTTCTGTTTCCTTTCGCATTTCAGCCTCTTCGTCTGCTCTTGATGGCATATCTTCGGCCGCTTGCGATAACTTTGACGAGTCTTTCCCATTCGGCGAGAGCACAGTAAGCCCTTTGGTATAGAATTCTTTTGCATCTTTCCATTTCTTCGCTTTCACCATATCATTCCCTTGCTCCTTGAAACCCTGTGCATTTTCGGCAGGCGTTCCTTCGTACTGTAACGCTCGCATAGCCTCGAGCTCGACATTCTCCCCGTCTAATCTGCATCATGAGATGAACAACTTCCTCAAATCGTACTATGCCCATAGCTTCATACCTTCATCTCCGGCATTCTCAAGGGAGGTCATGAACAAAGGCGTTCTGTTCATCATCTGAACAATCTCGTCGGCGGTGTGGGATCTAACAGATGCCATGTGAGGCGGCATCGCCGGAGTGGTGCCATCTTGGCCTTGCAACTTGTCTCCAATTGGAAAAGGTATCGACCCTGAGGCAACCGAGGGAGCAACGCTGGGTATAGGCGCTGATGCTGGGGTTGTTTGGCTGGAGTTGATATTCAGGGACTCGCCGAAATCATCTGGGAGCTCTTCGACCCGAGACATGGCAATCAAAGAGTGACAATATCGTTGGAATTAACCTCAAATTTCCATAGCATGTGCTAGGACACAATAATTAATGGCGCTACATTGTATCACTATCACCTGAGTAGAAACCCGCAGGATGAGTGCGGGTCCTTTCCGTAATTGGGCTGTCCTCTTATCAAGGAACCGATAAACTTAAGCGAGGCTCTTATCGGCCCCTCCTAGCATGACGTTTCATCCAGAAAGAATTCGATGGCAACAGCATCATTCCCTCGTATATCAAAATCCTAGTACGGCATTGAACGCATAAGGTCGTAGAGCTATCCGCTTATTCCGCTGACGCCAATGGAATTTCCGGGTGAGTTCCAATAAATGCGTGAAGCGTGGGGCAGCATCTCGTTGTTGGTAGAATCTAGTAGATCCCCATAGAAACGCTAAGAACTTTCCACTGCCTTGTAGCCTTGATACATTAAATTTTCGCACAACACTGTCTTTCCACACTCCTACTTAAACCCCATCCAACCTCGAAATCCCTCTTGCACTTTCACACTCATACACAATACACTACTACCACGTTACAACTCTTTCACACAACACCTAATAATACAACTCCACTATGGCACCAGCAATCGGTATCGATCTGGGCACCACCTACTCTTGTGTAGGTATCTTTCGAGATGACCGCATTGAGATTATCGCCAATGACCAGGGCAACCGTACCACACCATCCTTCGTTGCCTTCACAGACACAGAGCGTCTCATCGGTGACTCGGCGAAGAACCAGGTTGCCATGAACCCCACCAACACCGTTTTCGATGCGAAGCGCTTGATAGGGCGCAAGTTCGCCGATGCAGAAGTGCAAGCCGACATGAAGCACTTTCCCTTCAAGGTCGTCGAGAAGGCTGGCAAGCCAGTCATCCAGGTCGAATTCAAGGGTGAAACCAAGTCATTTACACCGGAGGAAATCTCCGCAATGGTTTTGACCAAGATGAGGGAGACCGCTGAATCATACCTTGGTGGTACTGTCAACAACGCCGTCGTCACTGTCCCAGCATACTTCAACGACTCTCAGCGTCAAGCCACCAAAGATGCCGGACTCATCGCTGGCCTCAACGTCCTCCGTATCATCAACGAACCTACAGCCGCAGCCATCGCCTACGGTCTTGATAAGAAGGCTGAAGGTGAGAGAAACGTGCTCATATTCGACTTGGGAGGAGGAACATTCGATGTCTCGCTCCTGACTATTGAGGAGGGTATCTTTGAAGTCAAATCCACTGCCGGTGACACTCATTTGGGTGGTGAGGACTTCGACAACCGTTTGGTCAATCACTTCGTCAACGAATTCAAGCGAAAGCATAAGAAGGACCTCTCGTCGAATGCCCGTGCACTCCGTCGTCTCCGGACTGCTTGCGAGCGAGCCAAGCGAACCCTCTCCTCATCCGCCCAGACCTCAATCGAGATCGACTCCCTCTTCGAGGGTATCGACTTCTACACATCCATAACTCGTGCTCGCTTCGAGGAGCTTTGCCAGGATCTCTTCCGCTCTACTATGGAGCCAGTCGAGCGCGTCCTCCGCGATGCTAAGATTGACAAGTCCTCAGTCCACGAGATCGTCTTGGTTGGTGGTTCTACACGTATTCCCAAGATCCAGAAGCTTGTCTCGGACTTCTTCAACGGCAAGGAGCCCAACAAGTCAATTAACCCCGATGAAGCTGTTGCCTACGGTGCAGCTGTCCAGGCCGCTATCCTCTCAGGCGACACCTCTTCGAAATCCACTAACGAGATTCTCCTACTCGACGTCGCGCCATTGTCTACTGGTATCGAGACTGCTGGTGGTGTCATGACTGCTCTTATCAAGCGAAACACCACCATCCCCACCAAGAAATCAGAAGTGTTCTCTACATTCTCTGACAACCAGCCTGGTGTGCTTATCCAAGTCTTCGAGGGTGAGCGTGCTCGCACTAAGGACAACAACTTGCTCGGCAAGTTCGAGCTTTCTGGAATCCCACCAGCGCCTCGCGGTGTTCCACAGATTGAGGTCACCTTCGATATGGATGCGAACGGAATCATGAACGTCTCAGCTCTCGAAAAGGGTACCGGCAAGACCAACAAGATTGTCATCACCAACGACAAGGGCCGTCTATCGAAAGAGGACATCGAGCGCATGTTGGCTGAGGCTGAGAAATACAAGGCAGAGGATGAGGCTGAAACTGCTCGTATCTCCGCCAAGAACGCACTCGAATCATACGCCTACTCGCTACGCAACACGATTTCCGACCCCAAGGTTGAGGAGAAGCTTGATGCATCTGAGAAGGAGGCACTCAAGTCCGAGATTGACAAGACTGTCGCATGGCTCGACGACAACCAGACTGCTACCGTAGAGGAGTACGAGGGACAACAAAAAACACTCGAAGGTGTCGCCAACCCCATCATGGTGAAGATGTACGGAGGGGAAAGTGGAATGCCTGGAGGCATGGGCGGCATGCCTGGCGGTATGGGCGGTGGCATGCCCGGCGGTGGATTCCCAGGTGCTGGCGGCCCTGGAGGAGCTGCTGGACATGATGATGGTCCAACGGTCGAAGAAGTCGACTAAGTACGAAACTCTTGAGTTTGCTTTACCTTAGACGAGCAAATATTGCTACGATAATGCATGCATTGGGGAAAAGCGGGTGTTCTTCGGTCTTGTACTTAGACTTGCGCTCGATTCAGCTTACGAGCTCAGATACAATGTTCTTCAAGAATCCAAACCAGTTCAAAATACTCCTACTTCCCTCGGACTACGTGACATCTATCCTTGATGCTTCATTTCCAATCCCATTTTCTCGTTGCAGTACTTTCTTCATCACACATTCCTGTTGCATCTTAGTCCCGGATGATTGTCTGCTGCACAAATGCGAAAGCTTTCTTGCGGTGTCGCATACCTACCGTAAGATAGGCATGTCCAGGACTACTGCACTGTAAACCCTAGAATGGTCCCCCGAACGCGCTCCCGAAGCCACCCCAGAACTCCCTACTCGAAGTACATACACTAGAGAGTACGATACCCCCCAACCGCAAACCACAAACCCTCCTCGTACTCACCACAACGAGCCTCCAACCCCATACACCACATCCCCCTAGCCACACCAGCACGCTCGAGCACTCTACCCACAAAAACTCTCAGAAAATAAGGCACAACGCTAATGCAAGATCCAACAAAACTCTTCCCACTTGGAAGAATTTGGAAGCATCGTTATTGCATGTTCGGAACTATATGTATCCTTGACTATGTAGCTCATGTTAGCTTCCCTCTGCTCCTGGCTCGAACACGTCGCCGCCATGATAGGGTCAAGCACCTACTCCACTAGCTTGTTATGGATGCTGGTTGCTGTTTGCTATGCACACGGCCAATATTTCGATCCCATGCGTTGGTTTTCGAGTCTGTTCTGGAATTTGCTGGTAGTCCTACTTTGAGATACGCGAGGATCGTGTGGGAGTCTCGGAGGGGCGTACCCCCTTATTTTCTTATTGTCTTTGAGCCTGGGTACCAACGTTCCGCTTCTTGCAATGATACTATTGTTAACGTACTGCTCGGGTTGGGTGAGAGTGTATCCCTTCCAGCGTAAATGTAGATAGTATAGGCGAATTTGTGCTTAGTGTGGAGCTCTAGGGCGCCATATTCAAGGTCATAGAGTTGAGAAAATGTTAGTGTTCGGAGTATTCGAGTTGCAATTGTAGATGAATAAACAACGTCCAGAGCTGGCAAATGCTGTTGTAGGAAATGTTTCTAGCTGTAGGTATCGTGGAGTTGTACGTGGTTGAATTGGAGACGGGCAAGTGTTAAGGAGTTTGGGATTGAGAGTCTTTTACAGTCTTGGCAAATTGGGGATGGGAAGAATAGGGGTCTTGGTTTAGACGAAGCTATGGTGGGTTGAGCTAGGAGTAGTGAGATTATGGTTTTAACGCAGCTAAGGGGCGGTCAAAGCTGTATTGAGTTGAGTGGGGAATAGTGCGATGAAGATGTGGGATTGAGTTGAGAGTGCGTAACTCTGTGAAGGGGTTAAGAGGGGTGAGTGTGATGTTCAGGTGTACTTGAGTTGAAAAATGTCAAATTCTCCAAAAGTGGAGCACAAAGATAGTGACGCAGTAGGGCAATACTCGCAGCTCAGGTATCTGCTTTGCAGCAGTGATGCTCCGCTCCGTATTGGGTTTGAAGGTCTCCTAGTATATTCGTGGAGTATACGGTGTATATTCCAACTCCCTGGCTTTATTAGTTCGAGACTGCGCAGCTTCATGACCTCAAATAGAAGATTACCGCTTTCCATCCTCATGGCAAGAGCCAGCGCTGCCTGATTCAGGGCTTGGAACGACACGAAGACTAAGAATCCTTGGCCCTTGAATTATCAGGACTACAAATTCTGTTGCCGTTGAGCGCAGTCGGAAAGCCATGATCGAGTGCTGAGCCATCCGTTCGTGAAAAGTTTCGTGATCATGAGCACAATACCGTAGATGTGTGCTTTTGTAGACCCCAACGCCTCATCTTAAGCGTCAAGTCTAACCAGCTTCGTCCCGAGTCTGTTCACCAGCTTGTGCATAATCCAGATCATCCTGTCTGATGCCGACAGCAATCGTCTTGCAAGTGTAGGTGAGATTATGAAGTTGAACCTCGTCATCATCTACTGCCTTCCCGCCTCGTCTTCTCAGACCTTTAGGCCAGTGAAAGTGGAATGGTTTGCGAAGGAGAGGTTTGAGTGTAGGGATGCACGCCGCTATAATGCCAATGTTTTGCTCGAGCCTAGATCAATGAGCATCTATGCTGCGAACGAGTGGGGCCCCTGCTTACATCCCCCACCTCAACCAGGGCACTACGTTAGCTGGGAGAAGTATTAGAGGTTATGTCTTACAAGGGGTCCAGTGAATGAGCCTCACCAAGTAGTTGCGTCCGGGCATGGCTTGAAGTGAGCGAGCGTGCTAGAGCACAAATGCCAGAACTGTATTGCGCGTATGAGATAAGCCCTTCTTGTATCACCAGGGGAAAGCTGACAAGGTTCCCAACCCCATTAAGACGCAGATAGTGGCTTTGAACTTGATAGGCATTTGTACATCCCACATGAAAACTATCGGCAGTAGAGCAAGGATCCAGTCGCAGAATACTGCGGAAGCTGTCTGAAGAGTCAACTGATGGCGCTTTGCAAGCTTCTCGAAGAATGAGTCTTTACCACCCTGATAATTGGCAATTGAATCTTGAACTTTCCCACTCCAACAAGCGCCCTTAACTGAGGGATTCCAGATTCGGTACAATGGTGTACAAACAAGAAAGACCAATAAAAAAGTACTGATGCTGGTAAGAACTGCAAACGCAACGATAGTGTAGAGCCCAAACCGCCATATTTTGCGTGAACCGAAGATACGAAGGAGAAAGAAGCAGATGGAGATCCTGGTCAACATTGTCGACATGAGTATGATGAGATCCGTAATCACACGAAACTTGACATCTAAGAATGTTCTCGGCAGGACGTTCGGACTGGATGACACTAGGCCGTAGTGAACCAAGAGGCCAATTGTTGCCGAGGAGGCGATGGCGAGGGCCTACGATGTCTCGTTAACAAGGCTATGTGACCGTGTATATTGCGTTATATACCGAAGCAAAGATAATGAAGAAATCATCAAGGCCGATATTGCGAATGACATTAGAGCGCACGTAAAGCCGTAAGACTACTAAAGCGGTGGCGATTGCGATGAAGACTGTCTGCAAATAGATGAGACCTAAGGCGCTGGTACGGACCTTAGACATGGCTCCTGATCAAAACCACAGTGAGTATCAGCACCAGCGAGGCTTTCTGCACAACTATACGCAGGTGTGAATCAGTGATGGTGACGATCATGGAGACAAAAGATGGCAACGATGGAAATCGAGTGTCAGCACACCACTTCTGACTAAAGGCGGTGCTGATTGCGCTATCACGGGCTACAAAAAGTCGTTTCTAAAATAACCGTGTTCTTGGCTCCCACACCACCTGCAGAAAGCCCGCAATCTCGATCCATGGCAGACTGCATTGCCCTGGAACAATTCACAAGCCTGAAAGATGACCTCACATGCAGCCAACAGTGCCGCGTATGCTTTCGTCTTTGCATGAACAGTGGTGCCTCTTTCCTCTGTGTGAGGCCGTGGTTGATATTGCATTCCAGACCCTCAATTAGGTGGTACGTAGGGTATGCATTGGGTGACATCGCCTGGCAGGGGACCGCCCGAGCATATGCATTGTGGCGAGGTAACAGCGATAATACATTATGTGAGAGGATCAAAGCGAATGCGAATGCGGCACTTACATACCGCTGAAACCTTTTTTGAAAGCGGCTCAGCGTCTCGGACCCCTGTACAGGTCAGCTTTTCCTCCGCAACCTTTGGCTACCAGCGCAAATGAAGATCTCATGCAATGCATACCTACGCCGCATCGAGTTTCCAAAGAAGCTGTCTAACATCCCCTTATCGAGACGTTCACTGCAGAGTCTGTTTCGCGTGCTTTGAGCTGATGCCTCCGCCGCATCCCCACACCCAGTTTGCTTATAACCATGCTTGTCAACAATTTGCCTTCTGGGCAAATACCGCTTATCCATGCTTTGTTGACATCCCATCCTTGGCGTTGGTGGACCATTTTGACCAGTAACTCTGCTCCTCACTATTTTAGGTTGTCTGCTCAATTCCCTGCCTCACTTATGACAATAATCTACCTCCCATTTTCGGCTATCGATCTCCCAGCTCGTGGCTTAGATCATATTGTTGGGATTCTAGCTGTCACTGACACATGTATGAGCTCATTCGAGGCTCCACTTGGCGCACCAGTTGTGCAGCTCAGGAGTCTTACAGCCATCTTGTGTAGAGTAGTAAAGCGTCAGATGGGTATTAGTGACCTGAGTGCCAAATCTCCAGCTCCTATTCGATGATGTAGCTCTCTACATCGAATGCCACACCTCTTGCCATATCCCGCACCATTTCCCAACCCACATTGGCCCTCCACTTTGTACTTCCCTCCAAAATGTCTCCTGTTCCTCCACTCTTGACTACCAATCGCAACCCAACGAGGGTTGCTAGCTGGCACATGTCTACTCCTCCACTTAAATACCTGTGTGGCAATATAGCATGGAAAATGGCAAACAGTCTCTCGAGAGGGAAGGGCTGGGGCCCGAGAAGCTTGCGAGAGATCTTGCGGTGTTTGGAGGGGCGTTGAGGGGTGAGAGCTGTGCCACCGCCACGTTTCCTGCGTTTGGAGATGGAACTTTTGGAGAAAAGAGTGATGTCATGCTTAGGAGGATTGTGGGAGGCGAGGTAGGCCGCGATGAGGAGGTGGGCTGGGTAGTATGGTAGGGTGTGGGAAGCTGGACACACAATGTCGGTCAGCGATAGAATCGTTGTTAGATGAAGATAGAGAGCTTACGCTTTGAAGCTTTGACGTTAGGTGCCGCTGGCGCGATGGGCACAATGCTGTCAACCAGCGCGGTTTCACTCTGGAGCAACCCCCTATTTTTGATGAGCAATTTGGAGAATTCCCGAGCACCATAATCTCCATCTAGAATCGGTTGTATGAATGATCCCCACAGTCCTGAGCAGACGGCGCGGAAGCTGACGACATCGCGAGCAACGCTTTGTCCAAGAGAGTCCCAGACTGCGGCTGTGAAGCGGGCCCAGAGCCACGCGGAGTCTTCATTGTTGGCAGTGTCTTGTGAACTTTCAGACTCCGGTGTTAGAGGGTCGTGGATCGGAAGTGGAGATTGGGAGAGGATGGACAGTGTCTCTGCGCGTGTGTAGGGAGGGAAGTGGATGTGGGGTATTCCAGGCTTGTGTAGTAGGTGGGGTTGGAGGGACCTGACGACAAGGATAGTGGTCAGATTTGGTAACTAACTGACTTAGCATCATTGGACTCGAGCATAATCGGAGTAGACTCACCACCTCGCCCAGCCGAGCAATAGCAGGCAACAGTGTTGGGGCTGCGTCTCTCTGGTTGTCGATACCATCGAAGACCAGTATGAATTTCTGTCGCCCTGCTAGCAGACGCTGTAGCACCACCACGAACGCACTGATGCTCTCGCATCTCTCCTCGACGGCACCAACATGTGCTTCATCAACCTGCCTTTCTAAAGCTTCTTTGGTATTGGCAATGGCTCGCTCCAGTAGGTGTCGCTGTGTTATGCATTCTTGTGATCGGACGATGGCGAAACCAGTCCCAATGGCTTCCACAACGGCTTTGACAAGCTCACTCTTCCCTGTTGCCTCTACACCATGGACGAGTATAGTGGAAGGGTTTGGCTGGGGTGGCTAATTCGGTGTTGGTGTCAGCGCGTTGGGAGATAGTGTGGAGACTCACGCGTAGGAGCGCTGCTAGCTGACGCAATTGAGTTTCCCTACATAGAAACCGGTCATTTATGAAATTGATTAAATCATCTGGAACATGAGAGCCCATAGTGTACAAGCATATACAATGTTTTAAGCTTGAGTGGCCGTTCCGACCATTGAGAATCTCAGCCCTACAGAACTGGTTCGTACAGGCATATTGGTAGCACTATCATCTACCGCCGCTCGAAATCAGCTACGGGAAGTACACAAAGTCCTTGTTATTCCATGGTCACGGGATCCCTTAAAGCCACTTCAACACGAGAATGCCCCATGAACATCGTTTGAAGCCTGGTTGACTGCCTTGCGCTCGAGATAGTAGATGCTATCAAGAGTCTCTAAAAACATTCCCAATGCTCAAATCCAGGAGACTGCGACTGTCGGACAGCTGCTCGATCAAACAGAAGACCCTCTGTGTGGATCACGAGGCCTTCAAAGGCGGCCAACTCGGTACGACGGGGTACTATGGTGAGTCCAATCGTCCGCCATCGGCCTGCTTCTGATCATGTTGGTTTCCCATAGTCGTAGCGATTGCCATCGGCCTACCATAATTGTCCTGGTTTCCTCCACCTCCGTCTTCGGTTGAGCTATTTGTTTGGGCATGTTGAGGGGGAATCCTGCTGTGCCTGTAAACCACCTGTGAACGCAATTTTGTCTGCCCCCTCGCGAGCGAGAAGGGGAAGTGCGGTCATAGTCACACTCTTTAAGTGCGAAGAAAACAAGACCAGAAGGGAGCAATGATATTAAATCCACGTGCCATTGTCTTCGAGGTGACTTTGCGAGTGACTTCGTACAGATTTTGCTTTCAAGGTAAAGGATGAACAGGCTTAGTAGACTCATGTTTGGATCATAGCATTCGCCTATCGCAAAATGAAAGATCCCAAGCCTGTCATACTCTAGGATTTGATATTGCCGTATGTTAAGTGCTAATAGCCTCCCAGATCTCTGGGTCATAGGTGTTCAACTCCAAACCGATCCTGATCCTCTGACGCCCATTTTTGGGTAGCACGCACACAGGCCGATTTCGTATTGGATGCACGCATTCTGTAAGATCAAGTTCGCATTGCCGTGCTAGTATCAGCATCAAGGACTTTGGGAGAGCAGATATGATATTCGGCTGGCATCATCATGAATCTAGGTTGAAAGGCGCGGTCCGAAGATGCCGTATTGCTTGCAACATCTCGCTACACTTCTGGCTTGTGGGTTCGAGACCTTGCTGATCAACAATACTTCCACAATTGGAGACCAATCCTTGGACGGTGGGCGACGGTCCGTCATAGGTATCCATAGCGCTAACGCAAAGTTCGTCCACGATGGGATTCTAGCCCGTCGATCATTCGCTTCTTTGCTTCGTTCTGGGCCAGAAGACACTGCTTTGGGCGTACCTCGCGCAGCGCTAATCGATGGCAACGCTTTTCTTATCAATCTACTAAGAGACCATGACCTCAGCCGCGACTAATAATGACTTTCACTCTGGAGGTACAAGAAGGCTTCGATTTTCTTAGAACTTCGGAAAACGCGTGAGACCCCAAGGCTCCATAGCGGATCGGCTACAGATGGACCGGTCCTATCCCCACGCCCGACTCATGCCTGTGGCACCCTTGAGCTATGGGAGGACCCAGTTCTAGTGCGCTTACAGCTGGATTATCAGTCCAGCATTCGACTTTAGGCGATCACTAGGTGCACACGGCCTGGAGGACCGCAGATGAATGATTGTTGTGACGGGAAAAACAAAGAGATATCTTTCTAATTTGCCTCGTCATATCATGCCTTCTAGACTTTGGGATTTGCGCTCTCCTGCAGATTCAAGGGTTACGTTGAGATCGAATAATCAATATCTAAGTCTTGCGTTACCACGACAATGCATGATCTGCCGATGAAGCAAGAAATCATTGGGAGTCTAAGTGGCATATTCTTTCCCTTCCAGTGGAATATCCGGCCATTGGCCCACCTCAGATACGCTCCTGCATCGGGTTTACGATGAAGGTATCGCAGGAGCTATACTTTAATTCGCATTTAGACCAGACCTCTGAGCTTAAAGCTATACGGGAAATGATCTTCGCTCAGATACCTCACGCACAACTGCTGTAGGCATTGTCTTGTCAGATAATTGATCTGCCGCGACTGTCCCAACATGGCTTATTGTGCTCAAGTACCTTACCAGCCACTGCCAGCGACTTTTCTACTCACGGCTTCTCCCAATGGCCAGATCGACCAAGCAGAAGGGTTGGCTTCCCCCACGGCTCTCAGATATATTGATATCGTCTGGGGCCGGGATGACAGTAGTGACGGGTAAGCCATAGCAGTCTTACAGTTTACTGACTCTCCCCTTGGTGACATGACACTGCCTCAGCCCTACCCATTAAGTCATCTCAGCTTGCGGAGGTCCTCAAATGCCGCCAGTCAAGACAAGCATTCTCCATGTAATGTTTTACCCACAATATCAGGTCGATGCTGAAGCTGCGACATGACTTTTTGAGAGGAAATCTGGAAAGCGCTCCGCCCCTGGGCAACACTCGTTTTCCTGACTTGAACATGTGACAGGCCTAGATGGTCGTGTCCGAAACCACAAATCAACACCACTCTCTACCTTCCTGACATTAAGAAGGATTGGCTGACAGCTAAAGCAAGCCATTCATGCCTTTACCTTTCAAACAATATACTTTGACTAAGCTCCTGTCATACCCGAGTTTACGAAGTGGGTTCTCAGACACTCGTTCCATCCTCCAAAGCTGTCTTCTCACAAGCCGCACACCAATTTCGGCGCCCTGCAGGCTCTTCCGATCCAAGTTGTTCGTCGGGGTGGTTCAGGTTTGCCAGCAACGTTGGCAATTCAATACATACTTCTGAGATCTATCCACTGTTCTTGTTGCGCTGCTCAATCCTTCCCAAAATACTGTGGCGATCCAATCTACACATAAAGGATTTACTCACTGCATCTCGTTCTACATCTCTATGATTATAGCACCCTTCGGAACATATACCCGGCGATCAATGACAATGAGCGGAGTGAGGCCTGTTGCGCAAGAGGCACCAGACTGGTCAGTTTCCGACAACCTCCACCGAATGGATGTTAGTAACATACCGTTAGGGCGTCGCAAAATTTTGAAGCCCCTTCATGCCTCGAGCATGGCTCGGATGTTGAACCTGTCTACTACACACCGAACCCTGCAGCGAGCCCTACTCAATCAGCGCTACACCGGTCCCCTGCTGATACTGGCTCCCAAGGCTATTGTGATGGTGCGACCCTCGGGAGTCAGCAGGACGAATTCGATCCATATCCAAACGATGAGCCAATGCCGGATGCTCCCCAGTACGATACAGACCGGGCCTTCAACAGACAGTCATATCTTGAGGAAGAGCGGCCTGAAGGCCATATACAGGAGCTTGACGGTCAGGACATCTTCCATAGCGACACGCAAATACATGTTCCTCTATATGTTGCGCATGTCGGCTCACAATTCAGCCCGACCCCTTGGAATCACACCAAAGACGCCGGGACACAAGATCGGAACACCGCCACGCAGTATGGCACAGTGTCAGACAATCCCTACAATACTCGCCTCACTACAGACGTCGTATTCTCATCGGGCCGCGCAAGTCCAACGAGCTCGGTTGGATACCTTGCATCTACGCAAAGGACGGATATCAACGATAATGTACCTATAGAAGACTACGATCCCCACATGCTATCCACTGATCGTAATCGCTACGCGCGGACCCCTTCCGAGTTTTCTTCCTACAGCCGTCGGCTACCTAGCATCTTGGTCAGTGATCCCTCAGGCCGCACTGGGGCCCCGATCATCAAGGGCTTTCCAATTTACCTATCTGGCGAAGATTCAATCACTCCAGACACCTTAGTTGCAGGCGTCTGTGACATTATCTATGGCTTACATACTGTGTGGTCACCGAAGCTGGCGTCAATACCTGAACTCTACGGGTACTGCTCAGCATTGTCTAAATGCTGGCTTTTTGATACCGGGGTTCAGGTTCTGCAAGACTGTTACCATGGTGTCTTGCCTAGGACCTTTGGTGAACTTTTTGCCTTGATGCACGTTGCCTTTGCCTTTACGCTTGCTAACGGCAGAGGTGATGACACATGTATATGGGATGACTTCTCTTCAGATTTATACCAATGGTATCATGCTCTAGCCGACGGAGCAGAGATGCGTCTTTTTGCTAGGGTCTGGAATCGGTTGTGGTGTCGGCAAGAAACCCCAGACACTCTTCTTCTGGCGCTGGATCAGCTGCGTACATCTTCACCGACGATATACCCTACAGCAATATATTCTTCAAGAGACCCTGAAGCAATGATCGTCCAATCGCCAGTCGACCCCAGCGCGGATGTAACGGAGCGGACGTCAACTGACTGGGAACCATCAGACCAGCCTAGCTTACTCATTGGAGGAGCAGTGATCCGAGAGTGTTCAAGATTTCTTGACTGTAAGTGTTGCTTAGACATCATTTTCGAGGGCTTGGTCTAACGCAAGCACAGTATTTGAGTATGCAAATATCATCAGCGATTTCGAACACAATCCTATATCTCATGAGTGTCGCAGCCCACAGATTCGCTTCATCCAATCCATGCACGAGCACTTGATCGAGCCCTTGCGTCAACAATACACCACTCCAGAGTTTTACAATCATACAAACCGGGCCGAGGCTTGGTTGCGAAAGGGCCTATTTGGAGGCATACGTCAACTCGAGGTCGTCTTGATCTGGTGCAGCAAGGTAAATCGGCAAATCCAAAGATTGGCCATGGTGCCCACTGACCAATAGCAGTCCCCTCAAATGTCAAGCGGAACGCTTGAAACATTCAGGAATGATGTCGCTATTCGATGCAACACTGCTATGTATCCGATGGATGCCAGTTGGCGCAACGATTACTACGCGATACATCTGGGCATGGTGTCGAAATTGCATGTCCAAAGAGAACAACATCCATCATTCAGTTCTTGTCTCTCGTGGCAGGTTCCTGCGGTGCAGATAGCCCCAATTGCAAGTCTACAACCCTTATCGAACGGACTGCCTTCTCTACTTTTCGACCCTTCAAGTTCTCCTACGACGCATTCCTTGCCGCGCTCACCTTTCCCAAACCTTTCAGAGATCGCATATCTCGACAATAGTTATATGAACACTCCCATCGCTTACCCGAGCAATTCTACACAGGGCTTGCCCGTAGACGCCGTAGATGTCCCGATCACCTCGGATCAGCCCATGTGGAAGGACCCTCCGTCCCAATATACCTCTCCATCGTCTTCCACCGCCTCCGCGGTCTCTCTTGAATCGACCACCGGTGTTACGAGGTGCCCGCACTGTGACAAGGTATTCTATGGCAAGCTGTTGTCACAGAGCAGGAGCCTGCGGCGACACGTGCAGGCTGAGCATAACTCTGGTCCACCTCTACTATGTCCAGCTCCTGAATGCGATGTGACCTTCAAAGCTGGCCGCACCGATAACCTCAGAAGGCATATGGAACGGCAACACGGCCCAGCATTACCACCACACTTGTCGGCACCTACGCCGCGACGGCGAAGATCAACGGGGTAACCCCAGACAATCTCGATACTTTGGCACTTAATGAGGATGTTTGGACGAGTCGACGCTTTGTCACGATTTATGCTTGATACCCATGTTTCTTTTCCCGCTTTGCTTATGTGCTGAGCAGATGTTATGCTGCATCAGAAGGCGTTTCGCAGGACAATCTGATATCGACCGGCGTTTGAGTCACCATATGAATGAAGCAGTTTTAGGGGTTGAGATATCGCATGAATTGACGAGACATGACAATGAGTAAATGTATATATGCCCAATATGTAAATAGAACACTGACTATATTGTAACAAGGTTCCATTGTCGGGGAGAATCGCACACATTGATGGTTTATATTCCTGCTTGAGTCACTGTTTGGCAAGTGATTGCGACCGCATGATCCCTTCAGCAGGGTTCTCGGCAATAGGGGCTCCTAGGAGTCTTGTAGAAACGCTCGAGTCGCGAAAGCCTTGATCTGAGATTTGGTGCGCGAACGGGGAACCCGGTGAAGATGTAGCGTCTGAGGACCTTCGTGGCGGAGGACCCTTAGGTTTGGGATCCTCACCGCGGAACACTACTACCATAACATACGATGGATCTGAGAGGCAGATGGCCAGAGGACCGCTCCTTCGAGAAAACGCACGCAAACACAACATGTGTATATAAGAGAGCAGACCTACCCGGAAATCTGCGCCAAATTCATTCCACACTCGAGACAAAAGCAGGAGGAATACCGCCTCAACAGAGCTTTCTGTACAAGTGACTTCGTTTGCGCGACTCTACAACCCAAATCCTCAAGCGGCCTGGTACCGAGCCTTCCCACCCACAGCAATCTTCATATCTCTTAGCAAGCCAGCGGAGCATGTCGTACGTCGAGGTTTCCGTGCTACCTTTTGTATCTGCTATGTCTGACATCCACTCCACTAAACGGACGTGAGAAGAATCTGTCTGTACAGAATCCCCGCCTCACTGATGCTAAGCTTCGACGCCGAGTACAATAGCAGAGGTACTCGCCCGTAGAAGAATGGCGCAGGAAACCGGAGACGCATGGGTCGTTAGCGGTAGGTGTAGCAACGTCTCGGTCCCTGACTTAGGCTACCGCATATCTCTGAGAGGTGGAGCGGAGGATCAACGGAGGGGGAAGATCAATGAGTGAAGCAAGCAACTTCTGGTGGTTGGGTGTCGGCAGCGATCATAACAACGGCGGCTTTCCATGAGATAATGGCATTAGATGTAAATATAACTCACGGAAATGCACTCAATGTCGCGAGGGTGGGTTCCCGTCACCAATGTGACTCGCTGGTTTCACAGTCAAGGCTGGACAGGAAAGCCATCGGCAGCTTAGAAACGTTGAGTTTATGTTCATAGCCATCCCAGAAAGAGGATCCCAGATGATACTTATTCCCTATGCTTGGCTTGTTGCGATGAGACATAAGATTTATTCTTTATTGCTTGTGCGTAAGCGATTCATTATCGTGAAGACGCAAAAGTATGCGCGATCCAGTAAAAGCGCACAGAGCAAGAGGAAGTTACATTCCAGCACGATCATGCTAGGGTATGGTTTCTACTTGTTGGCCTTGATAGCATGGTTGCAAGAAGTGATGTGTTGTACTGTACGCCCACATACTGCTTAATGAAATTCAGACAGTACGCTAGGATACTGGGGGTGATCAAGACCGAAGAACAATGATTTGATACAGCTGAAGCCACTGGAGAGACTCGCACCATCTTGCACCCGGGTAACTAGTCTTCCTATGATTCATGGTGCAGACTCATAAGGTCAAACTTGACAGTTCTGAAAAGGACTATGGGAGAACATGAAACAAAGCCAGATTTCGAAGCACTAGACAACAACCGTGAGTCCCGGTGTATGTCTGGATTCACTGTGCAAGGCAATTACGTTGGCCTGATCAATCTGAACATCACGATGCATATTTCCTTTGACGGGCTGAGCATTCCATTTCGGACTCGATAATCTGGTGAGGACTGTGCAGGCACCTTGAAGACTATCATTTATGCACTCATTCAAAGTGAAAGCGCTCCAATCCGAGCCCGCTTCAGCGGTAAACTCTGGCTGAGGCGATTTGTCATGGTATCCGTGGTTTCCATATAAGAGTCGATGATAACAAAATGTGTCTCTCCATGACCATCACCGGGACGCTTAGTGACGTTTTAAGTGACCGTTGTGAGATATGCGATCCTCGATATATCCGTCTTGGGTTGGGTGGAGCAGATTAGACTTCTGTAAGGCGAGAGGGCCGCCATTCCATCCCTGGATGAGAGCAAGATAGCGTAGAGAATGTATGGTGGGCCCGGTACAAGAAGGAAGAAAGATTGTATAGACTTTTGATATTAGTATTTGTGGGGAAGCTAGCTCGATGATGGTTGCGAATAGCCTACTCGATGTTCTTCATATCTTTATTTAGATTTTTGCTTCTTGTGACCAGTCAAAACAACAGCCAGAAAACCAAGGGGATTCAATTTGTCATTGAGAAAGAAAAACTTCAGCACAAAGCTTCGAATCATTCGTGACAGAAAATGCTGTTGGAAGCATCTTATGAGGCCTCATCTTGTAGTATCGATCCAATGTTATCTTCGATACTTCGATACAGAGAGATCATGGCTTTCAGTATCTGAGTTTCCCCCGGATTAGCTAATGCAGATGCGATGGGCGTAGCAGATAGCATTCGATTTCCCCGAATGCTCCTACGGTAGATAACCATTGAATGACGATTAGACTAGTCCTGGCTCGTAAGGGCCGAGTTCCCTTGAGCCTCTAACGCTGCAAACCAATGGCTAGACGTGGAGCAACAGCAACTGAGAGCACCGGGTAGTAACCCAGCAGTATATAGCCGTAGGATGCGCAGGGTCCCTTCTCGTGTTGGTACGGGGCTCACGTTGTACCGTACATACCTAGTAAGGGCAAGGCCAAGACTAAGCAATGCTAGTTATAATGGATAGAAAGTGTGCTAGATTGACAGGTCAACAGTACCCGCTCCTTATTTAGCAAATGTCAACATCGAGCAGATTGTGTGGCCTCCTGTTGGTGCTGCAAGACCCATTAGTCTACTGTTGGGGTGAAATTTCCAGGCAGAAGACCCGTTTCGAATGGCAAGCCAAGAGCAGGCTGGAACAACCACGTCGCTTCCGAGAAGAGCATGTCTCGTAATTCGTCATGTCAAGATTACTTTCCAGTCAGTGAAGCGAAACTGTGGGCGCCGGGAACTAGCAGGACTAGGTACTTTTCAAACGCGCTAGCAAAAGCCAGTTAGGATCCTATGGCTAGCGCCCCGGAAGACCACACATCAACCCCAGGTCTCCCACTGGCGTCTTTCTATGTACGCTCAAGTCGTCTTGGTCCATACTGATAGTCAGCCTACATCTGACACACCGTCCGGGATATTCTTGGCACCACAGCTGTGATGATAGAAGGCCGCTCTCTGGTAGTCACGTTTCCCGTGGGTCTGTCTGAGATCGTCGGCCTGCTGCGAGGGTCCGCCTCCTCTTGGTGAGTGTAGGTTATTGTCTAGCATGTCATCAATTGGAATTACTGAGTTTGCGTCCGATCTCGGCTTTAAAGGGGCCTGAAGACGTCTCATCTTGACGACTGTGCAACTGCCGAAAGTCAGTCCAGCTACATGCCGTTCGAGAGGAACCCACAGGCCTCTGGCCCTTGAGAGGACTTGCCATTCTTAGTCATCAACGATCTCAACGGATCTCATTTGCCCTATGTTTTTGTTGCTCGGCAGGGTGCCTTACACGCAAGTCGATGTGTTAGAATGATAGTCAAACAATCGGCCATTCCTCGGCTAGGGAATGGCTCTTGCAAGTATTTCAAACGACGAGAACATAAGGTTTGATTTTTTGGGCGCTTGGCCAAGAAATGTAAGGTAGGTCCCATTCAAGAGCCCATATCATTGGGTGTAGCGATGTGTTTCTTGAGTTGTCATTATGTCCAACTTCCCGCACAGCAATAACTTGTCATCGACCTGCTCTAGGCATGATTCGTTAGCCTGTAGCAGTGCTTCGCCATTAAATTGCACATATGATCGGATGGAGACGAAGGAGCTGTCAAATTCAGGCCTACCCTGTTTCCGGATGCTGACTTGCCACCTCAACGAGCCATCCCATTGAATCCTGCTGCAAACGTCTTATAGAGTATTTCAGATGTTAACGTCTGACACACTCTCAATCTTTTGAAGCGCAGTCAGAACCACGCAGTTCTCAGATCGCCCAGACTTTGTTGACGCATCGGCTCAAATGCTGACGGTGAATTCCTGGGCGGGCTTCCAAGCGGCCCTAGAGATTGCCCTAACGCCTAAAGAGGTAGGATTCTTGGGTCGGGCTAATACAGGGCCGATCAACCCGATCTAATGTACGATTTCTTCAGGTCTCAGGATGGATGCTTTGCCATTGATGAGCGCATATGGACTTGTAAGCCGGAACGAAAACAGTTCGGTCGCCGTGCCTGTTGAGAAGTTTCATCTGAGCTTTCATCTTTAGGGGACCAATAGCATCCATCAGCCTGCATCTAAGCTTCACCGTGACAATGTGTTCTCGTGGCACGATTACGTTGACAATCCCCACCACCAGTGATCGCCCTGCCTAAAGCCACATTTGCGTTTTCACAGTATCGATGCACAACCTGGGGAATGCGATACTGAACTGACAGGGACTATGCTCAAGAGGTGGGGACTCACCACATTCGAGCACCAACGACGCTGGGTCAGGTTTGCGAGCCTTGACCTTCTCAATTTGTATGATGACCAAGGTAATCGGCATACGAACAGCTATATCGATGTTGCCAAGATTAACGTATCGAAGGGCTAGTAAATACCTATTGAGGAACCGTTATTGACAATGTGCCCCTCTTTCTAGCGGCCGTCGCTACCTTTGCTGCAGATTAGGGTGTTGCTCGTGCATAGCTAGTCTGCTTACCCCTTGACGCTGGGCCGCTGTTGCTGATTTCGCCTCGTTCTCGACACACATACATCAGGGTGAAAGCCATTGGGCATACTCTCGAGGAGTTTGCGAGTAGTGTATTAAATGACTGCCTGTAATGTCCGTGGAATGTTTTCCTGCCGGTTGAGATTCTAGGAGACTCTATGTGGGTGATTTCCTGGGTTCATACAGCGCTAACACAGAAAGTATTAACGTGGTCTTGCTTGCATCATGTAGCGTAAGCTTGCCGGTACGACCGTTCCTTGGCCCGCTTCATCGTGTGGACGATGCCGATCCCTGTAAGGGTCGCGTGAGTTCTGTGTGCATTCTTTGCGCCGTTTTCGCCGTAAGCACCGTTTGACATTAGATTGGCAGGGCCGTATGCTCCTGGTTTGATAATATAAGGCACGGAGAAGGCTGTGTATTCTGTTCTGTATACATTAGTAGCTGCTTATCCCGCGAAAGTTCTAACATTTCAGAACCTGGATAATTTTGGCACAGATTCAGCGACAGCGCCCAGAGACTGCAGGGCTCCTCGAACCGTCTATATGGCTTCGGTACCATATCAAGTGTTCTTGTACTATACGCTTCTTGGACCTGGACTTCAGCTACGTGGCTCATGCATGTTATCGATCGTGAAACGTGACGTTCAGCCAGTCGGCAACTCCAGATCTAGATTAGCAGATTGGTCACCAAGGCTAAACGGCAGCCCCTCTGGTAGCCTTGGCGGGTAAAATTGCAAGAGCAACTGTCAGTGATAGCAATCACGACTGACACGGCAACAGATGCTTTTCTCACACTTACGGAGATACATGTGATCCTTAAAAGCGCTGATCTCGCGGAGGCTTTCATGATCCATCCCACTCCGCTATTTGCGTTCGACAAAGAAATTGAGGGGACTTTCGCAGGTCTGTCTCGTTTCGCTTCTTAGTGTGGAACTATTGTTACTCTACACTGCTACTCTACACTAAGTCCTTCTCCACAACTGCACATCGTCCTCCTCGGCTTAGCCTGTCGCCTTCTTTCTTGGAAAGCCTCACTTTGATGGACCTGTCATGGCTCCTACGTTCTCGGTTAGGGACCATATGAGAGGGGCCGGAAGGACCCACTATGCAGGATGGACTACACAAGAGCGGCTCAAAAGACATGGCCAAAGTCCTTGGGGAAACCGGCCGATCAGGATCCTCTTATCTTGCCAATGGACTGCAGGAGCACCTCAGCAGATCCCGTTATGCATGCAAGTCCTTCGTCAGCTCATCACGCTAAGTCCTTCATGGGTACTACCGGAGAGCCTTATCCAGGACTAAGTATCGGCGACTGCATTGTCCTGAGTAAGCCTAGGGAGACTCCCTCTTAGGCCTCATACATGCCGTCCTTTTCACCCAGCCGTCACTGTTTATCCGAAGTTGCTATGTACCTGGTACCAACCTCGATTGATTCCGTACCATACCTGCACTGGGGTCCTTCGACTTGCGTTTTGCCTTTCTCCTTTTCTAGGTCAGCACTTCTTGCCAGACTTCTTGCCACTCTTCACCCGAACATACACATTACTCGCTCTTCGTGTAGTCTATTCACTAGGCCAAATGGCTGGAAAACCCTGCCACGAGCTGCTTCATCCTGAAATACAACAGGATTCGGCTGCTCTACCCGCAATGAGTGAAAAGCTATTGGGTTGGGACGTACATGTGCTACCATGCGTGTAATTACCCCATGTCACAAGACTTGAGCTGCTCGCTAACAAGTGTGTGTAGACTTCAGCATCGTCTCAAGCAACTTAAGGCCAAGAGCCCCTATGGCGATCTTTCTGAACCCAGTTGCAGGGAAGCATTCCAAAATTGGGTCGCACACGTCCGACCTCTGGTCTCAGATGTCTCCGAGCTATGCATGTGCCCACTGCTATGGTGCCGCAATAAGTTTGAAAGCCAAGCTTCGACTGTCTGTCATACTTCAACATGTCCTTGGCTCCCTAATGCGTGCTACTGGTGTCCGCAGTGCAAGAAGCCGGAACGCTTCTGGAGCTCTGGAAATACAAGAGAAGCTATCCCATCTCAGCTGATGATTCCATCCCAAATGATGCGGAGAAAGAGTTCGAGAATGAGAAAGGCGAAAGCCTTCTTCAATCATTTCAGCCGAAAGAGCGCGAAAGCGAAGTCTAACCCCCTGAACGGACATATCAGCAATACTTCTGGGCTGTATCGAAAGCCCGAGATGGATCCGAGATCACGACAAATGTGCGAAGTACATGCAGAGGGTATCACCACCGAAAAATGTGGTCCCGAAATCTTTGAGGTGTTCGGTTCGAAGCCATACCAAGAAAGTATACCAGAATTGAAAGGCTCTGTTACTGAAAAGTTCACAATGTCGGACTTGCTAAGACCTAGATCAGTCTACGAATTGCAGTCTCCCAATGAAGCTGAATTACGAGCGGAACTTTGCTCCGGAGAAAACCTGTGGGCTCAGGCTGGATTGCGTACACCGAATCCCAATCATGAACTCCCAGTCACGCCCGACAGCCCAGCCGAGCGCAGCGAATCTTCTCAACGCCGCAGGCACCTCTGCTGTAGCTCTTGTAGCCACTTGGCCCGTGCAGCGTCCACAATGTTACTATCGAACCAGAGTCCGGCCTTGGACAGCATTGACGCTTCAGTACCCAAGAGGTGCTGCGAAAGTGATATCCAGCCTCATCCACCATTCCCCGGTCATCTTCCTTCATGTCGATTGATGGCACCTTTACCTGAATATCCATCCAGCAGAACGCAAATCGAGTTCCCACAGTCAATGCAGCCAGCCCAACGCCTGTGTGCCCAGCCTAACAAAGCCTTCGATCCTGTCTATAGCGGGTCGATTAGCCAAGAGTATGCAGCCTCCGCCGAGGATAGTCTGTCGCTAGCCTACGTCTTTGGCGACATCCTTGCAAATGATGCGTCGTGGCCTGTTCGGAACGATCGATGGTCCTTGAGAGGTGGCTTGGCCCGCACCCAAGAATACGTCCAAGAGCTCTACGACCTCGTAACAGTCGTGAATAACGAATGGCTGCAGAGGCTAACTTCTACGCCTCATCTTCATTCACGGTGCTCGGCATTGGCTCCGGCCGCTATCTTCTTTCGAGGAATCCGCGCCATGAAAAAATGTTTCAAAGACACCTTCGCGAGCGAGTTTGTAGATGTGTTCTCCTTGATGCATGTGGCGTGTGCTTGCGCGTACATGTTGCATAAAGACGACAAGTTCTACGATTGGGATGAGTTCTTTAATCATATGTTTCAATGGCAGCACGTGTTCTCTGATGGGGATGACCTACAGTGCTTCTTGATGGCCATGGATCAGCTCGCATGTGAAGAAAGCTCCCATCTGACAAATTCTCTTGGTGTAACTGGCAGCTCTGACAAAAGCATGCATGAGAAGCCATTAAGAATGCTTAGGGACGGACCAATTATGGAAGATTGCTCTACGTTTATCGATAGTAGGTTACTGCAACTACCCGTAGATATACCCTGAGCTGACATGGTTATTCCCAGATGTCGAGCATGCTAGTATACCAGAGCGTAATGAAGGTTTACTACCTGAGCATTTAGCTTGCTACGCGCAAAGCTATGCTGCAGATATTCAAGACATGATCGAAACGATAATTGAACCGCTCAAATGCAAAGCTGGCATTGAGGCATTTCACGAAAACGTCGTTGAAGCGGAATTCCAGCTGTGTGCCGGACTGCTGCGCTATCCGCGTGAGGTTGAAGTGACGCTCAAATCTAGTGGTAGAGTGAGTGCCGTTAAGTTCTTTGGATCATGCATTCACTAATTGATCATAGTACGATTCTCAGTCTCAACAGGTGCTCCAAAAGTTCCAGGAAGCTGTCTCAACCTTCTGTGATAGAGCAATGCCCCAACCAAGTCCAAATTGGCGTAAACCTTACTATGTCGCTGCTTTGAACAAAGTGTTGGCGGTATCAGTGGAAATTACCAATCGCCGAACGCTCGAGGCTCAGGTTGTAGGGGAGTCAGGAGTCAGTGTACTCGCCGTCGTCAGACCGACGCAATCCAACTGCAGCTCGCCAATCTCTGCCGCCTCCGTTGAAAGTCGAACTCTTGTCAACTTGTCGCCATCTACCGTGGGCTCAAGATCCTCCCAGCAGTCTTCCCTTATGGAAAATTACGAAAGCCCTTTCACCGCTCCATCAAGCGATTCCACAGATTCCCCTACCTCGCCGTTGTCAACTAGCGCAGCTGCCATGGTGCTAAGCTGCCCTTCATGTCCAAGTGCATTTCACGGCATTTCTGCCACCACAAACTTGCAGCGTCATCTGAATACTACCCGAGCTCACGGGAAAATTGCTATATACACTTGTCGCTACGAAGGTTGCGGCAGAAGCTTCAGTCGATCGGATAACCTGACGAAACATATCCGTGAAGATCATGGTGGGCCTGCTCCAGTACCCTCAAAACGACAAGGCCAGAGAAAGCGAAGGAGGGAATTGGATGATGTTCTTGAACTAGACGAGACTCTCTTTAGGCCGGAAAAGACATTCTTGCTGGCTGATGTTCATCGCGGACAAGGATGGTCGTGAAAGTGTCTTCGCGTTTGACGGTCTTCAAATGCAGTAGTACGTATCGTAAGCGTCCTGGAAGAGCGAGGTCTCACAAATGAAATCCACATGGGGCGATTGACTCGCTTCCTTTCAATGCATAGGAATTTATAAATTCATAATACTCTATTCATGACCAGTGCCACCAGTCAACCCTTTCTATACCTCCGATAATGTTTCAAGCTCCCGTTCCTCGTATTCAAGGTACATTTTTATCTTAACCAAGGACTTGTAAGCCAAGCATCAAAGCTACAGCTCTTTAGCCGGCTCTGATAACAAACATAGACTTGGTCAATGCAAGGACTCTAGGCTCCAGGGCTGGGTAGGAATAGGGTGGTACTTGAAATAACTGGAATCATCCCCCCTGACAAGCTGCGCCATGATAACGTGAAATCCTACTATCAGGCAGAAACGCGGGACGTTGGAAAAGTCATCGCTAAGACCAAGTGGCTACGAAGCTAAGGGAGCACGCTGTGGCGCCTTAACGTGGCTGCTGGTGCACTTTGCGGCCTTAAAGCTGCGAGTGGCTTGTGATAATGGGAGGGTGAATAGATTCAAGTGTCGCTCGTGGATATATCATTGTCACGTCCGGTGGCTGCGTGTGGAGATTACTTACGATATCCCCGGTGCTGCTGAAAGATCCCTAGCTCACGTAGATTCGTCAACTGACATTCCTTACATCTGACATTTTTGTGGGGATAGATAGCGAACAGGCAGACAGCAAGGACAAAGCGACTTAGGAGGTTGCCTTCTTGTTCCGTTTGGAATCTAGACTGGTGACACCAAGTCCTTTCCGAGCTAATTCTGTAAGACGTATCATTGTGTTCTGATAAGCTTGGAACTTGAACGGCGCCAGGCAGCCGTCCCCTGCCATGGGGGTTGACTGTAAAGGACGTACCCAGGAGATAGAGTGCATAGTTTTTGTAGGACTCAGCAAAGGGAAAGAGGACCTGGTGTAGGTCATGGGTCTCGAAACGCTCTCTTTTCAGTCGTCCTGGGACAGTCAAGATGTTTTGGGGTCCTTGCGCAGAATACATAAATTGGTCGTTCTCCTCCATTAAAGTCTGTGTCTGCCAAACAGAGCAATCAAAAAGGCAGACAGACACACTTGAAGAATTGAAAAGATTCAAGTCAAATTGTATCATCTCAGATCCACGCTTCGATTTCAACTATCCACCACCTGCATACCCAACGGCACCCCTTCTCGCCCTACATATCACGACTCATCATCCGCTCAACGATCCGACTCCAGCATCATGTCGTTCGTAATCCAGTTACCTCACCCGCATTCCTAGCTGACCATCCATAGTGGCAGGGCCCCTACTAATGGCCACAACTCCCAGGCTGGCAGACATCAGACAAGCTTGCAGCTAGAGCAGTGGCGTCGCAATGTCCAGACGCACGAGCAAGTATCTATGGGACAGCAGACCTCTAGACCATCCGAGGCGGAAATCAGAGCGCGTCTGGCTGAACTTGAACGTCGGAGTCAAGGCAATCTTTGTAACGGTAGCCGTTGAAGCCCTTAGGGTTAGCCCTTGATGGTAACGCTGTTGGAGAATTGGTCATTTTTGAAACACTTTGGAACAAGAGTAAAGCAGGTATCACTCTTTTGTCATTGAGGTATGAAACGGGTCAGGATTGAGGTTTGAAATTACTTTAGGCCAGGCAGGCTCCTTAATAAATTAAAGCACTGCGCTGCATGTTGTACCTTTCCCACTAAACGCCACGCCTATAATTACCGATTGAGTTGGCACTTAGGCTGCTTCGCGCACTCCAAGCGTGATCTCATGAATTCAGCGGTCCAGTTCCGGTTGTGACCAAGCGTTGACGCCGTAAAGTAAAGGTCAGAGGTACAGCAGTAGCGTCTGGATAATGGGGGATGACTGATCATTCATACGCTAAGGTAGGCAAGACACGTGATGTTAGCGCCTGTCAAATGCGGCTCAAGAAAACTCAGTCTTTCCTCAGTGACTTTGCCTCAGGTACTAGGCGTCGACATGTTGTACGCCTATTTTTCTTTCTCCGTGATCCGTCAGAACCCTCTACCTTGTTTCTCCATTTCGATGTGAAGACCGATGAACAACAATGCAAACACATATACTTGCCACTAGTCCCAATTGTGGTTAGCTTGTATTGGTCCATTTCTAATATTGACCAATTGGCGTTGTAGCGCTCTTTTGTCGATGGCTGCTCATTCGCGATTGAGAAGCGCGGTATTTGTTTGGCTCTTTGCTTGAATGCTGAATTTTTCTCCAAACACGGGTTGCACTCCACTCTGACCCGTCAAATCAAACATCAACCATCATCGTCCTTCCTTGGGTACGAGTGTTCGTTGGTGACAAGGCATCGTTTCTCGAGAATATATTCTCTTCTATGCAGGAATGGCATCGGACCTTTTGCTTGCGGTTGTTGTGTATGGTATCCTCATGTCTCGTCAAGGCGTAGCTTCTGCTGCAGACCGTGTTATTTGATGCTGAGGTTAAATGGTCATTAGTAAACGGCGAGGCTTCTGTCTTCGATGTCACTCTAGACAATTCCACTCTGCCTCATGTAAGACTCAGTATGATTTTCTTCTTGAAATCTATTTGTGTATCCTGTGGCGTGGCTTGAACCGATCCACCTAGGATTTCGACTCCAATGACAAGTGGATCATGGCGAGAACCTCGACTGGAGAAATTGAAGAGAGAACAAGCGGAAGCAGAAGCTGTAGATAGCACACAGAGGGACGCACGCTCCTCAGGGACACGAAAAGATTCGTGTGTTTCTGGGGAGGGGGACCTCTAAAGCGACCCCTTAGAACGTCATTGGCGCCTAAGAAACAACGGACCTCCGGGCAGCTCCGGCATCCGTGTTCTGCCCTACCGTGGACTTTTTGGTGTCCCTGACGGGGCATGCTGGGTTGACATGGTAATGGCCGAGGTACTACAGTATTGACGCAAACGTGGCCTGTGAGGAAAGTATTATGACAATGGTCCGTATCTGTTCGATTGAACGATGAAAACGTTTTCTATATGTTGTGTTGATTGACTCTCGACGCACCAGGCTAAGCCACGGGATGGCAGCTCTGTCCACAGATTTGAGCCGCCATACTTCGTATCCCGCTGAAAGCCGTTCTTCCCGATGCTGAGGCGCTAGGTCCACTGAGCTCGTTATTCGCTTGGCTAGATTGATAGAAAATTGATGGATGATCGTGCATGGGTGCACGAATCGTTGGGATGCAAAGGATGCCAGCGCACACCTGCGTATACACGCGGTATCCGTCATCCTGCAGAATTGCTGGTTAAGCGCTAATGAGGGTGACCACTCCAAGCTCAGCCCCTGGTTGCTGATCATCCAATACAGGCTCTAGGCGGCCATCTAGCTCGACGCTAATTAGACGCTACGTCCCTTGTAAGCTGAAGGGTTCATCCCCTGACTCTGCAGCACATCCGTGGGCTTTGTCGCGCTTCGCATCAACCTCGCTCTACCTTTCACAAAGGGCATCGGAGAATATCCCATGGCTACGAGTCTTGGAGCCTTGGGAAACTTGCGGGCTTTGCTGCACAGCCCTAAGCCACGGAGGGCCAATGTCAGCCTGATATTGATCCAATGGCTGGCCTCAGCCGCAAACTAATCTCCTCCAAGGAATATGTGGAGGCTTTCAGCGCTCACATTCACCGTTCAGGATGCCATGCAGCATGACTCATTCATGGCCGGCTTTGTGTTCTGCCTCAATTACCTACTCTTGAGATTAAGACAGTCATCGCACCTTGACCGTTGCCACAGCGTGAAATACTTTCTAATCGTGTTGTTGTCGTAAGCATAGAGTCTTACGGCTTCTCCTGGATATCCGCCGACATCTGCTCCTTGGATTGCTGTTTACTTTTCCCTGATCTTCCAAATACCTGTCTGGACTGGAACACATCTTGGGATGATGCTTGATAGGCCAGGGCCACGAAGTCTTCATTGAGGTCTTACGCTGGACGGAGAGTAGCTCAGGAAAGCGAGTACACTGTCCAAGGCTTCTATCCATGACGAAGTAGAAGGTTGTCGCTCAATCTGATGGTCGCACTTGGCCTTTGCTTACTTACCTGCTTTGATCTATGGGCTTGAAAGGCCGCGGTTTTCCTGGGATCACATAAAGGCTTGAACAAGGCTGCCAGTCAATTAAGATGTCAGAAGAATTACTCCATCCGCCGAGTTCTAGTGGCAGCTGCCGACAACGGCCAATTGGCATCAGCCTGCTGACAATCAGCACAGCCCCTCTACCAAGTGGAAGCTTGAAGGGTGACAGGAATCGTGTCTTAGCGCAGTCCTCCAAGCTAATCCTGTTCCAGCCGTCTGTGACAGGCCCTTCCGAGCAAGCACGTCTCAGAGTCGCCTCGGACTCACGCACTAGGGCCGCTCGACGCCATGAACCTAGTTTCCGTATTTGCCACACACTCTTCGCTCCTCCACGACCACATGCCGTATGTACCCGGCGCCATGAGTGACGCTGCTCCGTGAGGATCGTCAACTATACCATGATCCCATAACCTGCACCCGCCTCTCAAGTCAAGCCTATAGTGTACCGATCTTCTCACGTATTCTACCTGAAGTCCTTGGACCTTGACACTCGCCGTCCGTGGAGGTGATATCTTCTGGATCGAGCATACTTACTATTGCTTGCGCTGTGTCGGCATACTGGTGAAGGTCTCGTTAATATATCGCTGCCGCAGTAAGTGACCCTTGATCCGTTCCATATGGCTTTGCTGACAATTTAGTCTCAGAATGAACGAATCTGATTACGATACTTACTACGGCTATGAAGCTCGAGCTAGCCAAGCCCAAGCTGCAGATCAGGCTCCCTACGACGAGAGTAACTTGTTGTCACACCAAGTTCGCACCGCCGAGTCCTTCGCACCATTACCAGTGTACGACGAGAATACTAGGGCAGAGAGTGAGGTAGGGGAGGATGCACCAGACATGACCCAGCCAGACGAAGTTGAAAGCGACATACTCCCTGATAATAAAGATTGGATGGATTGGATAAATTACAGGGAGAGCACACACAGCAGCACTGAGCAGAAGTCGCAAAACACACTTGCGTCCACCCATGAAACCGGCTTCGCGAAGACGCCTCGTTGGCAGCCGCATCCGAACAACACTTGCCCACGAACAGTTTCATTGTCCAGCTCTTTACCAGCCTCTCAAGACCCAGAGCCCACTCTCGATCCTCTTCTTTTAGTCGGCGATCAATTTCCACAATTCCTCAACACAACAAACGAGAACTTCCGGCCTTCGCCACTCCAGACCCCCATCGTTCCCAGCGCATACAATCATGCCGAAAATGGTTTTTTGGAAGGGGCAATAGATCTCACGATGCCTGCATCGCCAGAGGACGACCCTTATTTTATCCAAAGATTGGTGGACCAACCTCAATCGTTTGCGCCATCTGCGCCATCGCGTATGGATCATTGTCCTCCAGGCGCAGCAGCATCTCGTAATATCGAATTACCTCCGAGCTCTATCGAACTCCGGCTGGTTCATCGACCTCGACACCTGAAGACGAGTGACGAAATGACACGAATAGTGTCGCCTTTGGCAGAGACCCTGCAAGATCATGGCGACCATGAACAGTCTCGACGAGTTCTTCGACTCGATACTCAATACAATGGAGTCCAGCGACAGCGGAGTTGGAGTTGCCGCGGTATTGAGCAAGTTGCTGAAATGGATACAGTGATGGATGTATCTCACGGACTTATGAGACAGGAGAAATACCCACAGCCTCCAGTCCTGCGACCGCCGGAGATCAATGTGCCGCCAGCTGAAATGATGCAGCAATCGACGCTGAATCCACGTTTGACGCGCGGTTTATCAAATGCGGATAATTCCTTGCTTAATCCATACAGTACTACGCCGTATTCTCCCTTTCTTGGCGCCCTTGACAGTCATGAATCCATCCGCTTCTACACCAGATCAACCAGCAACCCTACCACCCCCGGCGCAACCACCACTACTTCGTCTTGTATCGATCCTCTGAGCTCGCCCCCTAGCCCATCGCCATCTATCTCCTCCGTACGCTCGCTCGACAGCGCATTGCAGTGCCCAGTGTGCCATAAGGATATATCGAATTCCAAAAAGTACAAGGACCGCAAGTCTAATCTCAGACGACATATGCGTGTTAAGCATGGCAATGGGCCCAAGCAAACATGTTCCGAGCCTGGATGCGGGAAGGTCTACGAACGCTCAGATGCACTAGCTAAGCACAGGAAGAATCACCATAGGCTCTGAGAGAGATACACTTCTCAACCTCGACCGCTTAGGCTGTGTGGCTTCGATAATGATCATGATGACGACAACGATAACGATAACGATAGGATGAGATCAAGTACTATATGTGATACGGCTCATACGGGTAATGTTGTGGGATTGGCCCCCGGTTGGACTTGGTAGACGGTGTTCCGCGATGCAACGAATAGAGAAACCACCTTGCGAAAAGGCTTCGCGGGGAGTACTGACATTGCCAAGGATGATTTCGTGTTTCAATACTCTGTACAATATTGAACGCCGCTCTGACGGCATCCAAGGGATCCAGAAGACGGTGGGAAAAAAGAACCAGGTTCTTGTCTCTCAGTCTACGTGATCATCTTCTGGCAGCGTGTATCTTCATAGGTCCGTATCTTTTATAGGTATTGTTTCTGATCATCTCAACATGCCTCCTACCATACCTCATCGTTCTTGAAATGATCGCCTATTACACCTGCCCAAGAAGTGAGCCCTCACGCGTCAGTCAGTGAGAAGCAAATCACTACCTGAAACCCAACATTCTTCGCGGGAGTCCCTCGCGCTTGGAGGACTGCTCATGTGGGCGGTTCTATGAAGGACTCCAGTATGAAGGACTGCCCGGACCTCGGGAGAGGGACTGCTCCATGGAGGACTGTCACGACCAAACAAAAGATATATAAGCCTGAGGTATTACGCATATTGCCACCCGTCCTAGCACAGTATTCCAACAAACACATTTCCACCTCATCAAATAACACCATCATCGTGCTCTACACATTCAACAAAACTCTGCCGTGAAACCAGCCACGCCGAATATCGAAAGACAACAACCACTCAGCTACTCCCTTATTCCCATTCAAACCCCTCACCCTCACACCCGAAATGCCGTCCGTCACCCCCCCCTCCCCTCAAAATCTCCATCTCCCACTAACCCCTCCTCCTCCGCACAGATACATCTACGAACCTCCCCGCCTAACAGCCAACGCTCTCTCAAGCCTCTCCAAATCATCAAAGACAAAGGATAAGAAGTCTGCTGTGGACAAGTGGGTTGATAAGCGAGAGACACATGAGGAATTGGCGGTTGGTGGACGGAGTTCGCGCTCTTATCAGCAGACGGAGAGAGAGGTTAAGAGGAATCAGCGGGGGGCGGAGTTTGGGGGGAGATAGGGAACCGAGAGGTGCATCGGGTTTGTAGATGAGGGTGCTTGCTGGAGGGAGGGGTTGTATAGCTGGTGATGGTGTGTTGTTGTCATGAGAGGAATGGGGAGGAAGATGAGGTGGGATTTTGCTTGTTTTGTAGAAACATTGTAGGATATTGAGACGACGAATGAAACGCGAATGCATCCATTGACCTATGCCAACTTCAACGTGTCTTGATCTGCATCGTCACTTGTGAAGCCCAAAAAGACTGCATAAAAACGTGGAAGTGAGAGATCTATCCTCTCACTGGAGAAAGGTACTCAAGCTGAATATTCTATTGCTACTCGTTAACTACTTGCAACTTTGGCAAACAAGCCGTCTTGAAGAGGTTTCGTCTTTTGATCATATGCTCGACGCGTGTGAGATGTAGAAGTGGGGGAAAAGCTGTATCGCAGGTTTAGCCATCAAGCTGAAGCATAATCGACTGCGCTAAGCACGCTCCTAGAGCGGGATCCTAACGCGGCCGCATGAAAGTCAATGCCTAATGTAAGGGAGAATCATCCCACGGCCCGGCTCTAGGAGCGGGCTCTTAGGGCCAAGCCCTGTAGTACAGTACCTTGAAGTCCGCAAGACTTTCACTACTGATTCCTCGTTGACGCTCTATTGAAGAGAATTGGTTGGAAGATTGTTAAGAAGCACTAAACGAGCTGTATGATCTCATACTTAAAAGCGAAGTGAATAGTATTGTAGTTGGCATAGTACCTTAGTAACTCGATGTTCTAAGTGTTATCGTCTCGTGCTAGTACTGCAACTTTTTCCAGCCGGAACTGGGAAGGAATGTTCGGACCGAATACTCAACGATAGAAGGAAGCTGCATGGGAACATAATCAGTCTAGTAGGTAAGCTGCGCGGGCAGACTCTCTAATGGCCAGCAAAGGATGCATAACGGTATTCGCCTAAAGCCAAGACATCGTTGGCGTCCATCAAACGCGGTATAAGGGTCTGTTCATTGGCATATCTGAGCTCCTCTGGAGCTTCGCGGCGTATTCTAGCCTATGTCAATTGACCTTGTCCCTCTTTATGACCCGATGCGTCGTCTCGAGCCTGATGCTTGTTACACAGTCCAGAAGTGGTTAGCAATTTGGATGCCCGAGTTTGCAGACGGTTAGCGTCGCTCTCTTATCGTCCCACTAGATGAACAGTCACCGGAAATTTGGGCTTAGTTCTACCGGGAACGTATTGCGTGTGCAAGGAAGCAGCCGCCCGCTAATAAAGCTTCGTTGAATTATAGGACCACTCTCCCATCTTGGCTGTCCTAGAGTGTCTCATCGCTTTTATAATGTCCCTAATGTCTTGTCGCCTGCTCGAGCAAGTCTATTGAAGCCATCCTGAAGGATTGAAGCCCTTTGAAGCACTGTCAAAGTTGTAGATAGCTGCGGAGCACGCTTTCCAAGTAGATGAGAGAAGTATTGACCGTGGGGCGATCAGGGCATTGACTGTTTACAGCGAGCACGCCGTCTTGGCGAAGGTCAGACAGAGGATGCAACTCAACAGTCCACATGATGCCTTGATCTGGTTAGAAGCCAAGCTCGACTGAGAGCTATAGCTCATGTTCTTGGCAATCTGCCACGGTGATCGAAGGACACTTTGACTATTCTGACTTTAACCTTGGATGAGTAGTTGCAACTAAGTTGAGAGCCTAGACGGAAAGAGAAGCAAGACTCACTAGGCATGCTGCAAGCTGACCAAATCTTGCATACTCCTCATCCAGTAAAAGCCCATCACGTGGAGACGGCCCCTAGTGCTGGTGTACCCAGTCATCTCTTCGATTGCTGCTTACATGAACAGCATCGTCCACAGCCTATTCAGACGTCGTCGGTAAATCTGCAATCCGACAAAAATATTCCAAGGCGATCTCCTGTAGGGGAAACCTGAGCTTGCTGAGAGATCATGAGGGCTCTTTCGCCGATCAGTCAAGGGAGCTACGCGCTGTTCCTGGATCGGCGTGTGTATCCAGTGACGAGAAGAGTAACATCGCAGTGAAGTCCTGAGGTGGGCGGATGTTCGTAGGTATGTCACCAACTTGCCGAAGATAGCAGTAATCAGTGGCTTGAGATAATTCAATATCTATAAAGCTGATCAATCTAGGCTTGCAGTGTCATCCAGCCTGAATGACGTCGCTGCTAGTGGCTGAACAATGAAATGAGCAGATAGAAGAAGCTGTGAACGATTTTATATGCGATGAAGGTGGCGCCAGAGACATGCGATACATTAATTTACGTAAAGGGGGGGTGCTCCGCATGAAGTCATAATTGAGCTTTCAGTGCTTCTGGACGCAATGACATCTAAAGGGCAGGTTTCCCCATAGAAGTAGGTACATGCTTTCTGCCAATTGTTAGCGGTGACCAAAAAACGAAGAAGAAGCTGCCATAAGATTGTGTGAGCAACTTTCTATTGTGAGATCTGGGTGTTCAACCTTGCAAATAATCGCGATATTAGAGTCTGTGCTGCGCATCTCCATTACGTGCCTGCTACACTGGGGGAGATACTAAAAGTGCGATATAAAGGGTGGCCCGCCCGGGAGGACTTACTCCGCCTGCGCTCTGTGCTTACGCAACCCGAATTCAGATTCGTGCCCACCACCTATCTGAAGGCGTTCCATTAGGGTAAGTCTCGGATCATGGACCTCCGTGTTTCCTGGCTTAGTCGAGCTGTCGATTCAGGTATGTCGTCCTGCAGTATCTGTGTGTTATTCTTCAACCCTGTCCGTGACCTACTACGATGAAGGCCTTAAAAGCGCCTTATTAAACTGCGCTGATTGGGGGCCGACTTCGCCGATTGGTGATACCCACCCTATGAGCAAGGCGTACACTCGTGCAAGGCGCATAAAGCTAATTGTTCTCGCCCGCTAAAGACTGACGCGCTGATTTGTTGATCTGTCCACCGCCGGACGCCTTTTCTGTTAAGCAGCTTCTGCGAATTGTTTGGTTGGTCGCTAACCGAAGGCTGTAAGCAGAAAGATGGGGGATTGCGAGCTGATGTGTGCCTTTCAACAGCATAGCCTGGAGATGGCAGTGCTCTCTAAAAAGAAGGGATAAGGTACAGCAAGGCTGTGCTGTGGGAACCTTATTGGTAGGTGCCTGATAACTATATAGTATATAAATTTCATTTCCCACCCTTTTTTCCCCCTGCACTTTGACTCTTTCCTCGTACCCAAAATGCTGCTATTTCTCGAACAGCAGATGCCCTTGTCCAGCACGCGATCACGCGTGCCACACACCTTGTCGGTCTGAATCGCTAACTCCACCACTAGAATTCAATCTTACCTGTTGGCGGTCCTTCGCCGCGTCATCCCTGGCCAATAAGACATCCGAGGTTTAGACAGTGGCCGCCAAGCATGCGTTAAGAGAGTTTTTCGCGACGTCCGCCAGTACTGATTGACAAGAACATGTGAGGCTTCGCGCGTTCTTGTGCTAACAGAGCAGGCTTCCGCAGGTCTTTCCTCCTCAACATGTTGCACCCACGTCCAGGTCCTCGGCATATAGACCCCACAAATCAGACTAGTCAGTTCTCTCCTGGTTCGGGGGTCCTTAGGCGTAAGGGGCATGACAGCGCATACACCAGCAGTGCGTGGAGTCCTCCTCCCGTCCGTTCTTACACCATCGCCCGATGACAATGTCGGTGGATTCGGGTGTAGCTTGGTTGCCTTTCGACGCCTTGAAATGTTACGCTCCAATCAAGAAAGTCAATTCGCCAGCGACCGATCATGGAGGGACGGACCTACCCCTCATGAGACTTGTTCGAGCACATGCAGGGCCCTCGTATACGGGTAGGGAGAGTAACCGCGAAGTCAATTCTCCGTCCTTCTCTTCGTCTTGGAAGAAAGCTCGGGGTTTACCGCAAATACACACAAACTGGGCGTTGACCGTCTTAGGTGCATGGCGCTATCACCGTCCTCCAACAGCGTACTCCGGGAATTATTGTTCCGCTACCTATCACATTATGTGGTGTGTACATCACCAATCATAGAGTGGTTGGGTTTCGGGAGAAGGTCCTCCTGCGTTCGCCTTGAGCCTAGGATGATCGCATTGTGTCTTGAATCGAGACCGACCACGTCCGCCAACGTTAGAAGAGTCTGGAGTGACGAAGCAATAGGGACGACAGGTTGGCTTGCTTGGGCATCAGAAGGACGAATTTTTCGATCAATTTGCACCCCCACCATCTCCTTTAACAGACGCAGGTCGTGACTACGCTAAATACCAGTGTAAAATTTGCTGGCCTCATAAAGCACTGGCACCAGAATTGGCCTGTAAAATCTCCTCAAATATTCGTCCATTTTTGCTATGGGTGGACTCATGAAAGGGAAATGGGTTCCCCGGGCATCTTGTGCGTGAGTACCCCACGTGAAGCACTACGGATACTTGGAACTTCCTCTGACACATGCAGCAGGCTACAACGGTACCAGCATCAGCATTCGCATCAGAAAGAGCAGGACTGTGATAATCCTACACAAGAACAACGAAAAGTCGCATTCCACCTTTGGGTTGCGTACGGTCGCGCTGAACTTCTGAAGACGTCCACGGAGGAGAACTTGATGTGCCCGATGCTCTGGTGCCGTGAGAGCTTTTCGAATTTCGAGATGACTTTGCGACATATATCTTCCTGCCCTTGGCTGTCCAATGGATGGTACTGGTGCCCATCTTGTGGTCGGCCTGAACAATTCTTGGAGGGCAAAGAGTCTCGAGTCAAAGTCTCTCGGCATTCGACGAGTTCGACCTTGAAACGAGCTGTCACGTTCTTCAGAAACATCGGACTGAGGACTCATTCAAGAATGCACCGGCCCGCTTCATGCACTTCGTCTACCACAGACCTGTGCGAGATGTCTAACGAGTACGCTGAAGCAGGTTCTTTGTGCGAATTGGATGCCGAAAGTCCATACTTGAAGGAGCTCGCAGGGAATGACTGTGAGACTTACGAAATGGAAGGCAACGAGAATCGCTTGTCGACAGCACCTTATGAGCCGCCACATGATAGCATGCACGTGGATACACCAGCGGACCATAGCAAGCTGATATCGTACCGCCTCCAACGGATGCCACAGCAGAAGCCGGCGCCTCTGCCACCCTATGGCGCCTTAGCTGTTGCGGGTACCAAGACGAACCTCAAGCGGTCAACGTCGGTCAACGACACTGTGGACCAGATATCTGGCTTTCCACTTTCAGGTTCTGGGAATCCACCCAGTTATGACGATGCTCCTGGCTTGGAACATATAGCCGACCCGGACAGTCCACCGGATGACCCTTTCAGCTTTATGCGTCTATCGAGAAACGTGCATAATGACCATCTCCCACCGGTACCGGCCTACGAGTACCACGATGCCGTGCTCAGTGTTGAGATATCATCAACAGAATCACAGGTAGAAAATCTTCGTAACTTGGTCCACGTCTTCCACAATGAGTGGACCAGAAAACTACATTTGGTGCCAGAATACACAGCGCCGCAGTTAGCTTCCCCGTTTGAAATGGGAGTCCACGCACTGCAAACATGCTATCAAGGCATGCTCCCCAACAATTTCGATGAGGTCTTCGCCCTGTTGCATATTGCTTATGCCATGACATATACAATGCATGGTAACGACGCATCATATCCCTGGGCCGAGTTCTTCCATGATATGCTCCAGTGGAAGGATGCCATACCAGATAAAAGAGAGGCATGGCTGCTGGCGACAGCCATCAAATCATTACAGGCTCCGCAACAGGATCCAGTTGTCTTGAAATCAAATCATGATTGTTCAGCCCCCGCCGCCACTACCACCACTACCTCGACCACTGTAAGGCCCATCTGTCCTGGTGACGTTCGATCTTTCCCAACAGTCGGAGCTCAACAATCCTTTGGCACTTCCCGACCACCGCACACCGTTGCTGAACCTCATCCGACTACTCTGATAGACACCTTGAAGAATGGAAAGGTGTTGTACGAGTGTTCGAATTTCTTCAATAGTAAGTCCGTTATCATCCAAAATTTTGTCTAAGGCTAAATCATGTATGACAGCCTTCGAACATGGGATTGTAGCGGAAAGAGCCAACAAACATTCCCAACTAGCTTGGTACCAACAACAGCACGCAACTTACGAGCATGTCCCCCACACTGAGGAAATGATCTATAAGATCACGAAGCCACTTCAAGCTTACATGGGCATTGAAGCACTCCATGGTTGTATCGTCGATGTGGAAAGCCAACTGCGCAATGGGTTGCTGCACTGCACCCGTGAGCTCGAGGTCTTCTTGCTTTCGAGCGGCAGGGTAAGCTAACAGATGGAACACTATACCTCTATTTCTTTCCTGACCATCAACAGTGCGCCTCATTATCTCCTCGGGTTTACCAAAAATATCTCAAGATCGTCACTGCACTTTGTGACAACTACATGCATGAAGCATCACGAGACTGGCGCGAGAAGTCCTACATTGCAGACCTCCAACGATTCCTCATCATATCTCTGGAGATAGACAACAGTCGCCGACGCAACACTCCATCATTGCTTCAACAGTCAATCCAACCTACTAGGAGTTTCGCCAATGGCAATCAAACCTATGAATCCCCTGCATCATCAATGTCGACAGACCCCGAAGCACTCATGAACTCATCACCGTCCACGATGACTTCTAGAACACAAGTTGACGCCTCGCAATCCATTTTTACAGACAGATCTACCCACTCACCTGTAACATCGCCCACAACATGGTCATCTTTCCCTTCACCAACCCAGGCTGTCAATGCGGTCTACTGTAACCGTTGTTTCAAATCCTTCGCGGGTACGGATCGAAAGTCTAACCTCAAGCGCCACGAAACTTACTCAAAAAGTTGTGGCAAAGGTAGAACGTTCAAATGCACCGTCCCTGGATGCAAATCCATATTTCGCCGTACGGACAATCTCGCAAAGCACCTGTGTAAATTACACAATTACATCAGGTCGATCCATCCTACAGGTGTCATGAAGAACCGAAGGAACTCAGCAAGGGTCTGAGGGTTGAAGTACTAGCGGAGGACGTTATGTTTTTCAATGAGAATGCGTCTGATGCTGGGCATGGTTACATTTTTCTGCGTGCCGGACAACGCTGTTAGGTAGTCTTGTAGCTTGGAGCCTTAGGCTTATAATGACGAAATTTTGCTTCCACATCGTCGACAAGTTGCAGTGCAATGTGACGGAGGTCCAAGAATTTAGTATTCACTTCTCATGGTAGAAGCTTCGCTTTCAGTACCCTTGCTTTTCACCTCAGGCATCCAGGTCGTAATGGATGACTATACAGAAGAACCTGGAGGACCGCGGAAGCTTTTTGCGGCTCTTTGGTGTATCATGTGCTTGGCGGGTCGTCCGTATTTTTCAAGGAATTCGATCTCACGTGGCGCTTGGACTACCGAGCTCGCATTTTTAGCGTGGAGGACCTGACAGCGATTAACAACACCCGAGAAGCATGGAATCACTTCTAGGATGTTCAAGACAAATAGGACTTGCCAAAATTAGTGCACGGGAGCCTGAGGTCGATCTCCATTGGACCTCTGAGACTCTTCGAAGAAGTAGGCAGGTTCCTTATATATTGACCATCTGCCACCATGGAAGGCTGTCTCCTTACCGGCGCCGAAGAATACGATTGCAGACTCACTTAGCATCAAGGAATAGCCATCACTACCAGAGTCACTCGTTTGCCTGATATCAACATCATCCACACAGGGCTCAGCCTGCTCAGTCTTACATAAAGCGGTCTGTCCTGTGCGGCATTTAGCTTTACCATGGCGTGCGTGATATTCGAGTGCTCATTCTTACGGGACTTGCTAACGTGAATGCTGCAGACCTCCTCTCACAGCCCCAAACCCCCAACCGCTTGGGGATCCTCCGAGGTCGCAGCTTGAGGAGTGGTGCAGGAAACCCGAAACCCACGAACAGCTGGCTGTAGGTAAAAAGCCATCACGGCCATCCAAGACTCAGAGGCAAACACAACTTGATGAGCTCCAGTCAAGGATTGAAGGAAGGCGGCCATGAACGAGACCTGGAGCCTTCAGGGTTAAACCCTGAGTGTGAAGGACTACCAAAGAAACTGGGTCACCGTTGAGGCATTCACAGGCGGTTTTAGTAGGCAGACGATTCATCTGAGTGAATTCTTGTGGTCATGGTGCTTGTTACTTATAAGAACGTTGGCTCCTCAAGCCACTACCCGACGATCGCGCAGCAACCTAATTCTGTACGCGACCAAACAAATCAACAATGTTTACAATTGGAAGTTCAGATATTGTCACAAGAAATGAATCCTGAAAGTATTCCTTGTTTCTTTTTCCTAGTTCCAATAAGTGCGAGAAGAGCGTTCTGTTTTCGAAGATTGAGAACAAGGCCTGCTTGTGGTATAAACATCCATCGATGAATGCCTGTTGTCCGCCAGTCACCTATAAAGCAAGTCCTCAATTGCATTGAGCTTGCCAGCTCTGTATTGTTCGTTGGGTGAATATAAACACTTGCAAGGAGATTTGGTGGACGAGAGATGTATTCAGATAAGGAGGAAAGAAAGGATCTAGCTTGAGGCTTGGCGTGAGTATATTCAAACATGCTATTCTGTGCTCCTGTGGTCCAACTTCCAGCGTCTCTTGACATCAAAGCTTTCTCTACGAACATTGAAAAAATGTTCTATAGCTATTTAGTTTATATCCGTACTTGCAGGGAAAGTAAAAGGGTTCACCACCCAGCCGATCACCCTGCCTAGCCGATCAGCCCTATAGGGCTGACTACTCAATATCGTACTAAATAACACCCTCAGCCCGAATAAAAGGCGATAGTAAGGTCGGTAGTAGGTAGGAAAGAGGTAATAGGGTCACTTAGCGATATATTCTAGTATATTATTATTATAGATAGGGTTTAAAACGTCGATTTCTATAGAGATAAAAAAGTGTTTAGACCTTAGCCTTATAGGGCTGATCGGCTGGGAGAACCCTTTTACTTCCCCTGCAAGTACGGATGTAGATTCAATGGCCATAGAACATTTTTTTGATATAGCATTTGACCTGGTCGACTTTATCAGAGCACTTGTTACGCCAGCTCCAGCATTTCCCAATCGTATTCGTCCCTTCTTTCCATTCAGGGTGATCGAAACCAGATCAGTAATTGCTTCGTTTAAGCTGCCGTCTCATTTTCCGAGCTCTCGACCAGTGACAACGAAGTATCGGATGGTTATATGATACAATGCTGGTGGCCCCCTACCCACTACGCTAGCTGTGTCGGAGGCCAAGTGGCATGGGGGGCGAAGGGTTGAAGACATGGGATGTGTTTGAGAGGATACGCATTATGAAGAAACATTGTTGCGCGTTGCATGACGAAGGTGATCGTACTGATGTGAGCGAGGTCTACCTTTCCGCCAGGAGACGGTGTCAGCCCTATAGCTGATTAGTCAGCTTTGAACACTTGGCTAGAAATCTAGAATTCTATCACTTAGATAGATCACCATCATACCATAATGACGTCATCCACCTAACATCTCTGTGCCGCCCCATTTCATTTGCCTATTACATTCTGGGGGCTGAATTGGGATGTTAGGTGGATGACTTCATTATGGTATGATGGTGATCTATCTAAGTGATAGAATTCTAGATTTCTAGCCAAGTGTTCAAAGCTGACTAATCAGCTATAGGGCTGACAACGGGGGTTGAGCAGATCCGAGCGCTGCGGCTTCTTGCAACCACCAGAATTCGTCGCGGGCCGATACTTGGCACTCACAGAGAATTCTAAGGTAAGGTACGTACCTAGGTAGGTACTTGGCAGTACGCATCCACTCGCTACAGACAATCGCTACAGACAAGCCACCCTGCAAGCTTGCATTAGTCCGTCGCCTGCAGACACTACCGTAATGCACGGTATCTGATGGCGCATGTCTGTCGCCCAATTGAAATCAAGGGGACTAACCGATCTGCAACTTTAGACCGCCAAGACACGCATTTCCGTAGGGCTTGTGCTTCGGCACCTGGCTAATAAGACATCCGAGGTTTACCAAGCATAGTCTGCCAATCGCTCTGGCTGCCGCAAACTCCTGGGAGAGCCAGAGGTTACAATTCTATTTGCTCCACCATCACCTCTCTTCATTGATACTAGTATTCCGTCAGCCTCTTGCGCACTTCAATCTTAACCCAGATCTCCCCAACCCTTGAAATGTATCATTCCGAGCGCCATCTCCTTACCGTGCTCGCGAAGAAGCCAAGATCCCCTCTGCAAATCCCGGCCCCGTTCGACCAAACACTCATCCTCCAGGTTTGGAATCGAGAAATTGTGGAATACAGCAAACGCAACGCTAAAGAGTACCTAAAGAGTTGTCTCATTTGAGAATCTATATCAGCTTAGAATCGAAAAGGAGAAAGCGGAACGTTGAATGGAACCAGACGAATTTGTGATGGAATGTGGAAATCATTTCAACACGTTGCACCACCGAACCCCTCGTCGATTGCAGCGGCAGAGTTAAGCCTCCACGAAAGCAGCACCAATTCACGATATTAGACTCCCGGAACTCATATGGCATTGTTATTGACCCATGAAAAGCTGACCGAGCGCGTGGTGCTAGATGTATCTCTCTTCCCTTCGCCACTTCTCGGAACTGTACGCCATAAAATACGAGCTTTTCTCCCTTTCCATCCACTCTTATATTTTCAGAACACCCTGCCCCGATAAGTGAGTCGCTCGCCGTTGTCGTTAATCATGGCCTGGACTTCTTCAATGAGCGCCTTCAATTTCTTCTCGGATCGAGACGTCTTGACTCCCACGGCAAGCTCCTCATGGGTCTCTGGCTCCTTACTCCACGCATTCAGCTGGGACTTTGCTGGGTCAACAAGCCTAACCAGGGCTGCCGCCGTCAAATGAGGAGATTCAGCGACCTGGTCAAGCAACTCCTGAGTCTTCTTCATTGATCGACCCGTCTTCACCCCAATCACGAGTTGTTCGTGTGTCTCCGGCTTCTTATACCAGACGCCGAGCTGGGACATTGGCGGGCTCGCAAGCCCAGCTAGGGCCGCTGCCGTCATGCGTGAGGCTTGGGAGTTGTCCCTGTCGTCCAAAATACTCGTCAGGAACGATGATACACGATAATCAGAGATTGATGTGACGAACGGCATTCCTAATGTCTCGAAGAGAGGAGTCTACACCGTGGTGCGGGATATCAGGTGCTGGTTGCTGGGAAGGGTGTCTTCACTCGGTCGAAGTACGCAGAGGGTCTTTCGCCCTGGATAGGGAGACCACGAATCTATTGCCACTGTCAGTCTCCTCTGGTAGTGACAGGAAGTTTGACTCTCTTTACCCGTTGTTTGCGGCGCCTCGAGCACTGGTCTAGGGTGACGGCGCGTTGTCCTGGCTTGGTGGAAATTGGATTGTTACACTAGCCTTTGAGCTCGAATTCGAAGTACCAGCTTCCAAATGGCTTCAACTCCGTTGTCTACAAGAAGTGGTGCTGAGTCTTCTGCTAGGATCTGCGTGGGAGATCTTGGCGCCCGCTCCGCAGTAGCACCAGCGCACAGCAATGCCAATGCGTAGGGCTTCCCTGTCCAAAATGTTTGGGAATCTCGAGCGGTCTACTCAATTGATGCCTGATAGCTCAAGAATGCCCACAGTCTCGAGCAATTGATGGTCGCTCGGAAAGCCATGGCGGGGCCGCAAAGTTGCCACCAGGGCCCGCAGCACCTCTACTTTCCTACGTCTCAACTGCACCTGCATTGGATATAGCAAGTTTCTACAACTACGCTTTAGCTTGAGCTACGGGGAATACTATACGAAACGGTTGTTCGTTGTGTTTTGCTCTCGAAGCTCTGATTGTTGAACTAATTTTGAAAACAGTACGGTATTTTATGCACTAATGTAATATATTGAAATCAATGAAGCAACATTTTCTTTTCACAACAAAGTCCAACATGCATCGCATGTCGATCAGTACTAATCGATAAACTTTCAATATGTTAGTGCTGTTCAGATAGTAGCTCTTCTTTCAGAAGAACCGCACTCCAAACACTCCAGCAAACTAAAGAAAGCCTGCCTCCAGCATTGTATTTTCCAAATCTCTGTATTCAAAAGTAGCAACACAACATCTCCATACCCCTTCGATATAATTGTACTCGTTCGGTCTTGATTGAGTTCATGTCCTGAAGAGAAGTGCAAATTTCCGCACAGGCTCTGAACTCTACCTAACCAGAAGCACCTGCGGGATTCGAGGCCACGGATCAGTCAGACTCTCAACCCTCTTTCGATCTTCGGACCGTGATGAACAGATTCGTAAACCGAGAGAATTCTGACTCTAGATGTAGGCTTTGGGGTATGCCGTCCTACCCCCTATCTATGTTGTACTCTTAGGTCTAAGCGAGTTCTGCTTTGCTTGTTGCATCTCATTCTCGGAAATCTTATGGCTGATGATGGTGTCCCAATCTGGGTATATAATCCCCTCTGAGGTCTTTAGGATGAACTGATTGATGGTCTAGAAATGTTGCTGCAATAGCACAGGCCTAGCACAGACTTTGGAAACTGCTGTCATTACAATTGTCCAGGACATCTCATCTCTGCAGCTTAAAGTACAAGTGACCAATCACCAGAACCGTCTTTCTGCGAGATCATTGCTTGCCTATCTCATTCGTCTCTATAGCTAACTAGCTGATGAAGTCTCACCCAACGTACCTACTTGCTCGGAGAGATCGCCTATGCATCGCAGGCACACTAGCTTCCAGCGTAGTCCAGTTGGACAAGACGTTCAGGCTACAAAGGCAATGGAGGAGTAGGGACATTTACTTCCATTATAGAGATAAATTCTATATAAACATGTAGAAGCCCTATCTGTTGTGGGGACCGTCCATGTCGCAGGTTGACTTAGTTGACTTTACCAAACAATCTGTACGCCAGTCGACCCTCAAACGTAATAAACCGTCGTTTGCCTCAGGGCTTGCCCTTGTGGAGCTTTGGTTGGGTGTTCACCCTATCAGATATAATTATTTAAAAAGATAATAGTAAAAATGAGGTAAATATAAGACTAAACTCAACCTACAGACTTCTGGAAAGCGGCAAGATATAGAAATATCGTACTAAGATACCTACCCTGCCCCTTAGATATACGTAACGCTAGTCTCGACGACGACAAGTTCCAACAAAGCATACTTCAATCACTAATACAACATCATCCGTGCCTGGCTTACTCCTAGCAACGCCAATATCATTCTAAACCCCTAGAACCCCCAACCTTTCAACTTTATTCCTACAATAATACCGATATCCATATAACCACAGAACAACACAACGCAACCACCTCCATGACCATCAGAGAAGAAGGTCCCACCACTTTCCCAACGAACTCTCCAAAAAGTAAACCCTATCCTCCTACCCCACGGCATGTAACCCACTCCCCCCAAACCCCTCGCGCACACTACATCTACAGTACACCCGCCTAGGACACCCCCCCTGCTTCCCCCCCCCAACAAGCACCTACGTACCACCCATGAGACGATGCGAACCCGCACGCCAAGACTCATAAACGTCACTATACCAAATGCAGTGCTTGTGTCCGTGTCCGTGTCCGTGTCTGGGCCGCGTACGTTCGCGCGTATGCTGGCAAAGAAGAGGAAGAAAAGAAAGAAGTCCGTGCTGTTTCCCTCCCACTGACGATGCCTGCGTGGTGAGGATTTGAGTGGGGAAGGGGGTTATGGTGAGTGAGTGGGTTTTAAGGATGTGAGGGGCGATATGTAGTGAGGTCGATGGGATGAGGTTTGTGGTAGTTTGGGTGCAAGGGGTACGGTTTTTGGGGGATATGTCATGGAAGGCGTGAGGGATGGTGGCGTTGTGATATCCTAGGTAAGGTAGTCGTTGCTTTTTGGACTTGGCGTGCTGTGGTTGGGGAGCGCTGAGGTGTTTGGCGTGCAGGGATTAGGAGTCGTGGTCGATGAGTGGGTTTAAGTTGACTGGTTTTTCGAGGGGAGGGAGTGAGGTTGCTATTGCTATGATTGTGGCTTTTTGGGTATGATTCTAGCTTTAGGGCTCGTTGTTTTATGATTCGAGATGGATACACGAAAGCTATGGATATGAATATGTGGATTCTGTTCCCAACTCCTGTACTGTTTCCTGCGGAGGGCTTCTGGCATCAGTAGGTATGTAAACTTTTGTGGACATCTGTTAAAGCACCACCCAGCCAGCCAGCCAGCCATAGCCAGCAGAACATAGATTCAAAAAAAGTCCCGCCAGCCAATGAGTTTGATACTGGGACGTATACGTTTCTACTCTTGTACGCGTCCGAGCCTCACCATGATAGTATATACATACCCGTCCGCAACAAGTTGTACGAATGAACGTGCTCGAAGCCATTCTCGTTGCCTTTGCCTAATATCAGTAAGCCCTCATGACTCATGACAAGGAGCGAAGTGGATCAGAAGCAGTACCTACACCGAAACCTCCTCCTCCAACCCCTACTCACCGAACCCCCGAGATCCATACGTATAGTAAGCCAAGTAAATATTCGCCAACCAGGCAATATGAGTATGAAAACTGTGGGTACTGATAGAAGACGTAGGTGCGCTGATGTTAAAGGATTGAAGGAGTAAATATAGTAGTTCAGTACGGCAGTAGATGAAGATGATTTGGAACAGGAAGGTTTTCGATATGCGTGTCGAGGCTTTTTGATCGCTCGAGGTTGGTAAGATGGGTGCTTTTTGTTCGCCGGCTAGGATTAGGAGGCTGAAGATGGTGCCTAGGATGCTGATGGCCCAGAGGAAAGAGCGGAGTCGATGCGTCTCGGATGCAGGTGTGCGGAGTTCGAGGAGAGAGGATCTGAGGCTGTCCACGATGGCAGTGACTGAGGCCTGAGCTGCTGCTATTTTTACAGAGTTCATTGTCATTGTCAGGGTCACTGTGGGATTAACCACTGTTGTGACGGTGACGTTGTAAAAGGGGTTCATTTTGTCGTCATGTAGCACGTTGAAAATTCTATGAATTGAGTTGAGCACAGATGTGCGATGGAAGTAGGGTGTATGTAGATAAGGTAATGACTGTGCCTTTCCAGGTAGTCAACAGGCACAGCCTCGATCCTATGACGATGCTGACGCCGGGCATCAACTCCGCCATCACCGATCCCACAGTCTTGGCTGAACATCGATTTTCGAATGGAGTCAATCCATTAATTTTGACACGCGTATACAGGGTGCTGGATGGTCCACACTGATTAGCAGGGTCTTGGCTAGATCGCAGCTTGGTTGCGCAAGCAGGATGTGCGTGTTCAAGGGTTGAGGTGATTCCGGATCTTCAATACAAGCACTTGCAGGCTTTGTTCAATTGCTCAATGATCTTCAATGCAGTACGAGCTGTATGGGGTATCATTTGATCGTCATAACGCTCGTGTCAGCGTACCACTTTCCTTCAGGCCCGATTCTAAGCGAACAGGACTTGTTCGTCTAGCTCATCGACTTCCCTCGCTCCGACTCCCGTCCTCAATCCAAGCTCGCCCTTCTTGTTCCTACTCTCCAAACCTTGCTCACTCCGCCTATTGTACTTTCCTGCCTTACCTAGTCTCAGGTCGGACCTTATCTGATTCGGGCTCACGAATTCCTTGTTCTCATATATCACTGGTCCGCCAAAGCTACCCTCTAGAATGACAATAGGGGTCAGAACGAAGCGTGGACCAATCTCCACAAGACTGATCTTGGTATCGCCAGGCTTTTTGCCGGCCTTTGAAACCGTCTTCGAAGCATCTACCCCATTCTCCTTGTTTGAATCGCTCTTAGACACCGCTATTTCGCTAATCTGAAAACATCGAATCCATATCTTGCCGTCTGCTATCGTGAAGCCCATAACGTGGTCGACGAAAGGTTTTGTCTTACGGGCGCCCTGGGGCACGCCGAAGGTGTGGATGAGGAGCTCTTTGATGACGAGCAGATGTGGTGCGGAGGTAAAGGTAGAATCGAAGGAGAGTATAGGTCGAGATCCCTTAAGGCAATTGCCTGGGAAGTGGAGCTCGGACATGGTGTGTACTAGGTGTGGATATCAGCGTCAACCAGGCAGCTATGCTCAGACCATAAAAAATCATACAGTTCTGCAGATGCATCTTGACGGTAGGCCCATTGGGTGCTTTGCTCATCCATATATAGAGATCCTTGCCCTTCCTCGCTTCGAAGAAGAGCACGTTGTTGCAGTTGTAGAGTTCGGCTAGCTCATTGAGCTGGTAGAGTTTCGTCTTGGTGTCGAGTTTTGCATCTTTGCGGCTGTGGGGAAGGAGAGAATACAGGTCATTGAGAAGATGCCGATGCCGGTAGGTAACGCCGCGAGAGCTGAGAATCAGAACTCGCTGCTTGTTCTTCTTGGGGGTGCCATCTGGTTGAGATGTTTTAGAAGTGGAGGACTTAGATAAAGACTTGTAAACAGCGGCCATTATATCTGTGGACTCTTCCCCGTCTTTGGACACACTTTTGTCGACGAGGGCAACGTTTTAAAAAAATTGTTCGACCATAAAAACCATGAGGCTTGACACACGAGCCGAACTTTACCCACTAGCTGCAGAAGGGTTTACCGGCCACTCCTAGGGCTGAAGCCCATGGACCCTTGAGGAGGACTCCAACGCTCGTCCCTTAGGCGACATTATTGGGCCCTAGAAGCTACCTATCTCGCGGGTAAACGGCGAGCTCTAGGGCTTTCTCTAGGGGTCCCCGGGCTTCAACCCTATGAGTGGCCGCCAGGGCGGTAAAGCTTTCTACCACGCCTTGTGAAGATGAATTCTACATCAAGGTTCGTATGATTCAAGGTCACCCTTCGTACAGACCCGCACCTTCTGTCCTTTACCTTTTCAGACGTTAGTGCTACGCTCACTAAGACCACATTCAGGCTGAGAATTAGATCAACCCCTCAAAAGCTGGAGAGGATCCCATGTGTGCTCAAGTAACGAAGCGGTTTTTTCTTACTGGGGAAGAGTTGAAAGTCATCTATCTGTTTGCAGCTACTTGAGGCGTGAGCGGCGAGCCAGTGGACGCTTCACATGACTTCCCTTGACACATGCTTTCCCATCATCATACCCTCAAGTACACGAGCTGGTGGCATTGTTGAAGGCTTCCGATTTTTGAATAACCGGGTTAGAACCTGGTGTTACACGTCCTATTGGAGCTCGTTATCGTCGAGACTGGCGTCACGTATATAAGAAGGGTAGGATAGGCATCTCCGTATAACATTTCCATATCTCTTCTTACGCTTATTATATATCTTACCGCTTTCTAGAAGCCTATAAGTTAACTTTAGTCTTATATTTATCTTAGTTTTAATATTATCTTCTTAGATTATTATCTCTGCTAGAGTTACGCTGAATTAAAGCTTAATAAGGGCAAGCCCTGAAATAAATAATATTTCATTACGTTTAAGGGTAGACTTGCGTACAGATTGTTTGGTAAAGTCAACTAAGAAAGAAGGCGATATTTGGTGGACGACGGGAAATCTAATCAACACCAGCAGGAGACTTTTCAATTAGCTCTGAGACCCACTGTTCATATCGATGTTGCTCGCGGCGGTGAAGACTCGTTGTCGTTGACGGATCAGATTCATAGAGGCTACGAGCGCTCGAAAGGAGTCATGGTCCGACAATCTCCTCGATCGCCTTATGCTTTCTTGCTCCTCGTTCGTTATCTTCGTTTATACAACGTGAAGATACAAAATTCACAGATTTGAAGCAGGACGTGAATTAAGGTGCCTGGAGGCGCTATTCCAGACTTCACCTGTTGTCATATTGTTCGAGACCAGGACAGTCATTTCGTCTCTAATGCTACAAGGTCAGCCGAACGCGTTGTGAAGACCATCATCCCTCATACGTTATGACAATGAGCCAGACGGGCCTTTCATATCTCAAAACTCCAAAAGCATTATAGACGCATATGAAAAAGCGATGAGCTTAGCGTTGTGATCAACTTACCTCCAAAGCATGAACATTGCCGCTTCTCCACAAACCAAGATTTTCGTGACTCTCCGCTATCGACCTCCAAATTCCCGTCCCGGTCGCCCCGTTATCTTAAAGCTCCAACCCGCAACCGAAACACGCCGAAAATGCCCAGCCAACGAAAACAACCCGTTAATGCTCCGGTAGCGAAACGACCCAACTTACCTACCATCAGCGAGATTCCTGTGCCAACATATGACCTTCTCATCCATTCGACCTTCTTCGAAAGTTCAAGAGACTATGTAACCTGTGTACTGAAGCTGCATACCCGCCCTGTACATCTGGTATGTATGCCTCGAAAACACAATGGCCGGAACATCGTATCCACAGATATCGTTAGGGCACATTTTACTCGATTGATAGAACATGAGAAATCAAGAGATCCCGGCAAATTACGGGATAGGTCTGTGGAGGCGCTCGACTTGGCTGTGGTTGCAGAGCTGCGGCATCGCAAGCGCAAGGAGTGGTTTGTGAAATGCGATAAGACGCTTGATGGTGATGAACCTGGGTGGAGACTTGTGGAGGCTTTGGAGGTTACCAATGTAGCGAATTTACCGAACCGTAGAATTTTTGAGCCCAGATGGTAATGTGCGCAAATGGTGGCTCAGCTGACCAACGAAAACCCTGGGATGGAATTTCTGCAAGTATTTCTTTCCTTGCTGCTCATACTTCCCATGTTGCATTCACATCAGGATTGCTGCCATAATCCAAAACTTGTGCCGCTGTGAGACCTCACAAGTGTGCAGAATATACAAGACATCGCCAATATCGACAGTGAAAATGTCGTCTCCGAGTGCCTACCTGTTCGTGCTACGGAATGTATTCAGCAGCATTTTTCACGTCGGCTTCGCCATTGGATTCTGGATAATTCTTGGATTCGAACTCATAGCCGGTGCTCTAGCCCTTGGGCTCTTTGTATCCCTCCTTGCATCGCCAATCATCTACTACGTTGGTGGCTTCGACAATCAAAATGCGCGAGCCAGCAAAGAGGCTAGCGCAAACGACAATACGGATAGAGATCTTGAAGCAAATATTGAAACATCGGAAGTCGCAATATTAGCACCCTCGTCGGTTACTGCGGACGAAGGCCCAGATAATGAGCTGCCCGTGCAATTTTACGAACTCAACATTACCACTCCGGCGGACTTGGCTGCTCCTGTTGAAGAGAACGTTCCTGCCGATGGCGAGGACTCCACGGATTCTGCAGAGTCAGAAACGTACTACAAGAGCGATGATTCCGATCTGGAAGAGTTGGATCCCCTTTTCGAGGAGCCTTTGAAGAACGAGAAGTGAATGAGGTATCTTCGGAAGGCGAGGAGAGGTCTAGCGGGCTACATCCAGGCTGAGGAAACAACTCACAGGAGTTGGAGTTATGGCAAGCGTGTATGTGAGATGTTGATGGCGTTGCAATAGCTCTGTCGAGTTTTTGAAATATTGCTCGATTTACGTGTCTGGCACCGTGATTGTATCCTTTCGAGAAGACTAAGAATATGCGGGACTTAGCAAGTACTTACCATGGTTGGGCCTCGCCCGTGACGCGCCCTGTCCGCGATTTGTGCTTCGCGGCTGACTCACATGACAAGGAGAACTAATGGGAGTGTCGACCAATTTCGTCGACAACGTCCACATCCCGGTCTTCGAGATGATAACCTTAAGCCTATCTGCCTTGTAAAGATCATTCTCTGGCCACTCAATACATTTGTAGTATGTCCGTAACAAATACAAGACTTCTCGGTTGGGCGATTGGAATGTAGACGATTTTTGATCACCAACGTGAGCGTTTCACCTACTGGTGAGAGCCTGGAACGCAGTGTCACAAATCTCACAACGATTTGTAGCCGCAAGACCAACTTGTTTGGAAGTCCATGGGTCCGAGGCGAAGTTCAATCTCATAGCTATCCTCACCATGGCCTGAAAGGTAATCTCGGGTCGCCCATTCAAAGCGAATTTGGCGTGAACCGGTGGGCACCTGCCAAGGGCAATGCTCACCCATAGCGCTTTCCTCGCGCCCAATGTCAGACGTTCAACTTATCATGAGCGTAAAAGAAAGGAACGTGGAAGGCGCCGGCTTCTGGCTTAGAACACCGAGTCTTGCCTCCAGGCTTCAGTATTGTCAACCTCATCTCTTCAACCGTCTTAGCTTCAAGATCATCAACAACACGAGCATCTCAACAGTTTGCATACCAACCACCACCCAGCTTACATTACCACCACGAGCCCCGTCCCCAAAAACAACGCAAGAATTCAACAGTTTGCATACCAACCACCACCCAACTTACATTACCACCACAAGGCCTGTCCCCAAAAACAACGCAAGAATTCAACAGTTTGCATATCAACCACCACCCAACTTACATCACCACCACGAGCCCCGTCCCCAAAAACAACGCAAGAACTCACCAGAACAGCCCCACCATGTCATCCACCATTCCCAAACGGAGCCCAGCCGACCCCACAATCCTCGAACTGGTCTACTGGATTTGCCACATCCTGTGGATCGGCGTCAAAGTTATCACAGTTATCGGAGCCCTCTTGTTCGCCTTCTTTGCAATCATCGTATGTGTCGGCGCAGCAGTACTCGGCGTCAAGCGTGAGATCTACACACGGGCTGACTACGTGGAGAGGCGAAGGAGCGGAGAGCAGGCTCAAAGGGGCACTGACGAGGAGATAGCTGCGGGGTTTAGGGAGATGACTACATGGGAGGCATGGGAGGAGGAGGAAGAGGTTGTAGAAGGTAGACATGTGAGGGGTGATTGAGGTTATGTGGATAGTCAAAGTAGAGGTATGACGAGTGTTGGAGGGAGGGATGTGGTCATGATGACCAAGTACTCAGACCGGGGTTTGGTTTAGGGACGCCAAGGCTCTGCTTCATCTAATGCATCGCGACCACAACGCTAGGGTTCCATCATGAACTAGGGGAGCCGACTGTTCCGACCAATCAGCGTACTGCCAGGTTGTCCTAGAGTCTCAACCTGTTGATTTATAATTGGTAGACCTGGAAATTGATAGACGTGGCGCCAACATTGTGACTGGCTTAAGTAAGGTACTTTGATGATGCATACCATTAGTTACTCAGGTCCACCTACCTACCAGGGGCCCAATGACATCATCAAAACAAAACATGGCATAGTTTGATTACACACCAGCATGTCGGAATGTGCATACCGTAATCACACAATCCTGCTTACACAGCCAAAATTCGGCCGAAAAGCGCCTCGGGCTCCTTGCTAGAGACCCTTGCTGTCCAATCCATTCGTCGATTCGTGATGCCACAGACATTAGCTGCGGAGGTTGGCGGCTTCTGTAAAGACCGAATTTCCAGCAAATAATGCATCCCTACTCCCAAGAACTTCTTAGTTTTCTTCTCTTTGTCCAGTCTACATATCTCTACATCTACTTGGCTCACCGAGAAAAGCTCTCCGTCTTGGCTTTTTCGAACAGCTTATCTACTTGGCAATGGATTCCAGCGCTGATAGTTCCATCGTGCTTACAGAAAGTGCGGGGCTCGGTTCCGCGCTCTTCCGGACTACGTTTTTCCTCTTCACGTCGCTGGTTTGTGTTGCTGCCTTCTTCACGACTGTCTTCTTGGCGTTGTATTATCTCAGGAATGGACGGCCTATTGGTGCGCCGTATGTTTACAATCCGCTTTTGATTAGGAAGCTGGCTGCTAGAGATACGGAGGCTCAACGCGAGGAGGTCAGGTTTAAGGATGATGATGATGATGATGAAGGGAAGCGCTTTTGAGGGTGTGAATGGCTTTTTAGGTCTCGGTACGTCAGGGTACGCGGCTGGGAGTGGATGCAACTGATTTCTAAAGGGCTGTGCACGGGTCGTCGTGTAGTCCTAGCTTCGAGTGGATAGTGGGTGGCATCAGAGCAGCCTTGGCAGGTCCCGGCAGCAGGACCCCACCGGGAATACGGCACTCTTGTGTTAATCGGCTACGCGTGATATCTCTACTTGACTCGAACCCAAGACGGCGGTCTCAACCCTAATGGATCCACATTCCTTTTCAGTCCTTATCAACATGAGACTAGCGCCAAACCTACCTCTAAGAACTCTCACCAACCGCGGCCCACGACACCTTTGACCATCATTGGCTTGACGTTCTGGGACTGAGCACGTTCCATTCTCCCACGTCAGACTGTCCTGCTCCCTTGTACCAAAAAATTCGCTGTTGTTCTTCTTCATGGCGATTGACGACTTTGACCACGCCGCCTGATTCCAGCAACGTGACTCACCGATTCTCGCATGACTGGACCTTCAGGGTGTAGCTGAGGACCTTCTTACCCTCATTATTCTCTTCAAAAACCGCTTCATTGCATTCCTCGAGACCGTTACGGGCCCGGCTATCGTTGCCTGCGTTGGACTGCTAGTGTATTTGTTAATTGTTTTAATGAGAGCGGCTATTTCGGGGAGTCTGGGGTATCTGGGGAAAGGAAGGGAGAAGGGCGGAGCGGGGTATGAGGGACTGAGCATGGTTAGGCCTGAAGTCTTTGAAGCAGTTAGTGTGGATGGGCTACCGGCTCACAGTGGTTGTGTTCGGGGTGAGTGGTCCCGACCTTATTCAATGGTGAGTGAGACGAGTGCTAACGGTTGCTTAGCTTCAACGAAGTGAGAGATGCGAGACAGCCAGGCTCCTGGGCTTGAGTTTCAATGAATGTTCCCTGGGTGACTGGATATGGGCGCGACGAATACCAGAGCATGCTGATAATCCGGACAAACCTTAGCTTGGTCGGAGAGCTAGGCTATCACTTCTTTCGACCGGTATATGATTTTAATTGCTGAGCGAAGACGTAGCTTTGGTAGCATAAATTAGAACTCGGATCATGAGTTTGTGCTCATTTACCTCTCCAGCAATCGCAAGTCACTCATTTTTTGATGGCTGAGGCGCAACACTACCGTAGCGAGAGAACATCCACAACGAGAGTATGCCAAAAGCCACATTACCTGATGCCTACGGCTCAGATATGAACATCTACCCGCACAAAATTGAGGGTTTTCAGTCAATCACGTGATTCACCTGTGGAACTTCACACTTCACCGAGTAGCAACAGAGCCGCTCTTACACCTTCATCACCCCCCTTGAATGCTCGAAAATCCTATACAATACCACCCATGTAAGAAGCCACCTCCAACTCCAGATATGAGCGGAATCTCCCGTTAGGTGAGTCGAGTCAAGCATCTATCAAGATCCGAACACCCGTTCTTGCTTGAACGCCGAATGTAACCATAGTGGCAAAAGGAGTATTGCTATACGTTGACAACAACATTCTCTTCTATCGGTGTCTGAGCCGATGACAGTAGCAATCCATCACACACAGGCTGTTTCCCGCTCTTCTTGCCGTCTAGCTCAATTCTGCATCCTCGTGCCATCTTTATCTTCAGCTGGGATCACGTGTAGAGCCATTGATCCTCCCGGTTCTCCGTACTAAACCTCTCTGTATGTCTTTGTAAGTCTCGCGAGACTTTGCCTGCTTCGAAAGAAGGACAGATACTTGGTACCGCGTTGGGTCAGCTACCGGCTCTCTTCGTGGTCAGGGTGACTAGGGCAGGTATACCATCACTAGCTTCATGTGGCTGTTTCTACAACAACTCGCTCTCGCTATCTGCTCTCGAGCCTTTTCTTGAGACGTCAGGTTAGAGTCTTATCCTGGATAGCCTAATGGGAGGCGGTCTTGGATAATGGAAAATCGGCCACTGCCCCATTAAATCGTTGTCGCTAGGTGTCCGTGGTCCAACATATCCGGCGTCTACTGACATGGAAAGACTTTGACTCGATGTCGAAGACTCTTCATCATTCTCGAAGTTCAAGTAACGGGGCAACACTGCCAATGAGATCTCTTCCAGGTGTCTAGCGACATGCATTGCGAAAAGTCGGATCTTGTTTTCGAGGGCCTCAAAGCAGAACGGGCAACGCAAATCTTCCTCACAGCTCCTAGTAGATATCTCTGCGGACTTCAAGAGTGTCTCTAGCTGGTTGCCTATCACGACATTCCTATGTTCCATACGAGTGTGCAGTCGGAAGGGGTCTATCTCGTGGAACTCTATACCGCAGTCATTGCATTTCCATATACTTGTCATGCGATGGTTGGAGAACTCGTGATCGGCCCAGAGCTTTCTAGTCTTGAACGATGCAATTCCGCCTTTGCACCCCTGAAAGGTGCAGATATACGGTTCAAGATCTGCAAATACATGCTTCCTGTGATGATGTTAGTAAGGTTTTGAGTTGCGCCATCTTGGGGATCCGAACTTCCAATCAATTCGGTTAGAGATGTTCTTCTGTTTCCTTCCACAAATACTACATGCAAATGGTGTCCCTGATGCAGCTGCATCTGGGAATGCTGGGATTTGTAACCATCCTCTCTGCCCTTGGTCATTAGTCATAACAGAAGTGAACGTAGCTCGGGACATTGTGTCCATATCACGACGTCTCTTTCGAATGTTGGTAAAAGTATGATCAAAGCCAGCATTTGAAATTGATGTCATGGTGGTGGGATGGTCAGAGCTTCTAGGACCCCTCCCACTGAAGTCGGAATCTTGGCCTTGGCTTAATCTCGTACTTGCTGTAGAATGTAGGGCAATTGCCACCACCTCTTCCACCGCATCATCATCATCACCTTCGTCTCCTTAATCTCCACTGTCACTGGCCAATGCTTCAATGTCCGCCAAGCCCTTCGTTATCCTTTGGTACCTTCTCCAGTTGGCTTCGCCCAAACGTTCAGCAAGTGTGATATCTATCTTAGGATAAGTATCGACAATCTTTCTTGTCCATACCTCTGCAGGTCCAGACACTTTAAAGAGCATTGTGGCAATCGCTTCCACCTCTCCAAAGTCACAATCGGCTGCTGGGCGACCCAAAGCTGAGCTCAAATCTATGAGGCACTGATTTCGGGAGCAAAGCCCATCAATAACTTCTTCGAGGTTCCCCAACTCACTGGATTCAGAGCTGCTGTCGCTAGCGCTACTGAATACATAATCAAGGCTCTCCTGAACAGCTTCAACCAAGGAGCGGACATCGGACCGCTGACTGTAAAGCTGGGCATCGCGGAGATCTTGGCTCACGAACCTGAAGATTCCTGACTCGGACCTCCAACGTCAGCTACTCTCTAATAGAGAAGGTAATCAGATCTAGGGTACCAAAATTATCATCACAGACCAATTCACCGACCTCCACCAGAATGGAAAGCACACTTTGTTTAAGCCTGCTCGAATTCATCAAGAGAGCGTCTAATCGTCCTTCGTGGGGGTAGTATCAATCACTAGAATTTTCCAAATTCATCTCGTAATGCATCTTCTTCTCGTTTGTGGACCTTTAAAGAGATCGACGCAACGTTGAAAGAGCTGGCTGGCGGCGCCAACCTTACTCGAGGAATCTTGCTCCATCGCGATTCTTGGTACAGATTTATCGCTGAGCCAGCGTTGGTACCGGGAACGCTATGAAGGAATGGATCAATTCTTTGTATTCTCGACTTCAAGTACTGCAGCGAGATAACAATTGCTGATAGATCATGTTCTAATCCTTTGATTGTTCGACTCTATGCAGCAATACATTAGCGCAGCCCACTACTGCCCACGCCACAAAGCACCAGAGGAAAGTGGGGCCTTGCCGGCGATCCCAGCCGTTTCCATACTGACGGACAGCGTCATGTGAAACAACATTGTACATTACCGTTGGTGAGAAGTAGGCATCCACATAATCATTTCATCTGACTGAACCCATCTTCTTACTTTAATCCAATCATCATGCCGGGCTTTGAGGTTGTCGGTGTGGTGCTTAGGGTACTACCACTAATTGTGTCGGCGCTCGAAAGCTATGAGAGGATATGTGACCCTATGAGGACTTTCCACAAGTATTTGAAGACGCTTCAGACCTTCAACACGGAGCTGAACTTTCAGAGGGACACTTTTGGGAATGAATGCATCTTAGTCTTGGACCGCTTCGTCGGCAGACACGAGCTGCGAAACATGCTCAAAGATCCATCTTACAGCCTTCGCAACATTGTCCGTGGAGATCCCAATCTCGATCTTACCTTTTTCAACACCATCGGCGTGTCTCATGGATAGCTATGTGACATCCCGCAAATGATCAAGATCTCACTAGATGAGATTTACGAAGAAACTAGGGGTCTTTCGGATAGGCTATCGAGACCCCTTCGTACAGAGGTTTGCACTATGCCGCAATAAATTGGACCCTTGAACTAAACACCTCCAATTGGACTCTGTTGACCTAAAAACCTGGCGAAGACATGTCAGACAGAAGCTGAAGCTAGGTCTAGGAAAGCTTTCTTTGAACGAGAAGATGAGAGATTTGCGTCATCGCAACCAGGCCCTAGTGATCATCTCACAGCAAATTGTGCGTTCCAATGTGTCCTGGAGCCCCCCCACACCCCTCAGACACAATTGGATGTCCAATCAATGAATTTAGGTCTCGAGAAAATCAAAACACTTCGCGAGGCCGCAAAGGCCCTGCATAGCCACCTAGAAAGATTATGGACTTGTCCGAAACATACTGAACATGCAGCTAACCTTCGGCTGTGCCACGAAGTATCTGAACTGTACAGGGAGGCGTCCTCGAAGGTGTCATTGAACATGGCTTTGACATACTGAGATGCCGATCAGCTTTCTTCAGCTTCTCGTAATCCCGTACTACTCGCGATCGAATCGACTGTCGAAGACACAGCTCTGAACGAAAGGAAAGATCAAGCCATCGTGCGATTTTAGTGGACCTCCTCAGCCAGAAGCTTCTCCGTCAATACCAATGCAAGAACAATCGCCAGTCGAAGTCAAGGAAAGACCTCAGACCTCTTGGTTCTGCAGGACTCTTAGGACCTTTGGAAGTAACAGTACTGGCAAAACGAGCAGATCAGCCAAGGACAAAGCCGCCAGTGCCTCGAAAACAAATGCTGAGCTATCCAGGAGAGAACCCGTCCGAACACAGACCGTCAGCGCACAAACGAACACGGCAACTGAGCTACCGCTGCTAGACCTCGCTCTAGTACCCAATTTCTGTCTGCATGTGATGGAGTCGTCCAACCTTGGAGTAAGCGGCCACAAAGTTTGTATGGGATATCTTACCGGTTATGGGTCGAATAGGTACATGGTCTATCATCAGGAACCCGCCCGCCGAACATCTGGGGAAACCGTCTCATTGTCCGATATGTTAGCCAAGAATAGTCAACATCGAACCGTTCCAAGATCTGACAAATGGCAACTTGCAGGAGCTCTATCTCTGGCAGTGCTTCTATATCATTCAACGCCGTGGCTTCGAAGCACACTGATGAGCGATGATGTTCTATTCTTCGGCTCTGGCGATGCTGCTTTGCCAGCATCCTTTAGATCCCCTCATCTGCATTCCCTTACAATGAGCAAGGGCAAAGGTGTGGATAGAAGCTCACATCCCATGGGCTCATGAGTGAAGAACCAAATGCTATACTGTCTGGGCGTCTTGCTACTAGAGATCGAGTTTGAGGACACACTGGATAGCCTTGTCCAGAAAAGCAAACTGAACGGCCTTTCTCAGATCAATGCGCCACTAGCTAATGGCTTGTTGTTCCTAAAGAAGCATGCTGGCGAACAGCTAGGGACGCTGTATGGTAGCATTGTCCGAATGTGCTTAGACTGCGACTTCGGCCTAGGCCTTGACGAATATTTCTTGGATGATCCGTGCGCCCAGAAGGTCTTCCATGCCCAGATTGTCCGTCAATTCCAGGAACGGATGCCCGAGTACTCGAAGATATGGCCGGATGAACCTAGTGAGCCGTGAGAACTGTGAAGTAAGGAATATGCTTATGCGACAGCCAAAATCTATGTATGGCGAGAGGAAAGAAAGGAAGCCAGCACAGGCGAAGAAGCCGTACAGCCGAAACCGACGCAAGGACAAAATGTCGAGACGGGCTATTTCGCTGAATACCTCTCAAGGAGGGAAAGGATATATAGCGATGGTTTGAATTATGAGCAAAGGGCAATGAAACGCCCCAGATTCATGCAATGTCCGGTCAATCACTATGGTCAACAGAAGAAAGCGTATTCTTAGGCTAGAGAATCGTGAAATCAACCAAGCTCAGACTTGTCAGATAAGTAGACAGTCGCAAGCCGAATGCCGTACATCTGCCGTGTCAAAACGAGCTCTATCCGTGCTTGCGTGACCAAGGAATGATCTATGACTCCGAGGAAATAGATATCCTTACCTCGGCCCGGAATGTTTGTTGTATGGCTTGGGCGGTGCTCAGAGGCTGGCTTCTTAGAGAACTCCGAGACTGCAGACTCCATTTTGGCAGGCGTAAGAAGTGTGATGGATGCCCGCATTCGCCATGTGCAGGACGGCGCTTCATGATGGAGAGACGACGGGCTCGTCTTCCTGAGACAGGAATACCCCCACCCGTTCGCGAAGGCTCTCTTGAATCTTCTTGCTTTTGAATCCTGGCGTCTCAAGAATAACGTTACGTACGTGCTTGAGCTCCCAGAAGGGCTCCAATATGAGCATCATGAGCTTCTCCATGTGGTCCATGGAATTATCATTCCCAGTATACACAATCTTCAGCTCACGAACCTCCGGCAACACCTGCAGAAAGCCACACAGCTTTTGCGTCTGCTCTCTAACGCCTATAGCAAGTACCGCGGGATTGCTATAGTTGTACTTGATCATGCCAGTGTAGCCATCCAACTCTTTTACCCAAACCTCAAACTTCCTCATTAATGGCCTGTTGCGCGCTGCTATTCTCTCGGGAAAGCTGAGGAGGCGTTTTGCAACTAGATTGCTGCTAGGGAGGCGGTATTGGTAAATGAAATCAACGTAGTTGTAGCCCACGTCCAGGAGGAAGGTAGAATCGCCATACATTTTGCCGATGCACTCGCTGTATATCTGGTGGTTGGTGGCCCATATGGGGGCGGCTCGGTCCCAGGCTAGGCCTCTGGGTGTATCGCTGGTGCTGGGCAGCATGTAGCTGTAGATATGTTCGCGGATCTCGGGAGGGAGTTCAAGGAATAAACATCTTTTGCTGCCCATGTTCAATTCTTGGGGCACCTCTGCTTTTCCCAATTCTTCCGTCTTCCGATAGGCCAATGGGTCCCGGGCCGTAAGCATTTCTGGGTTGTAGCCGTACACTGATATCGAAGTCATCCTTTAGAGCTTTAAAGATGTCTTTTGAAAGCTTGACGCGTTGAGCGCGTGGACTGTCAGAGTGATCATACGTAGGCCAAGGAGCTAGTATTGAACTATAAGCGGTCTCCTGCCCCAAGTACCGTAGCTTGTAGACATCATATCTTAATGAGCAATCTCTTCAGGCGATCACCTCGCCCGGAGCGAATTTGGGCGCACAGTACAAGACTGAGTGAGGGTATAGAAGAACATACTGTTGTTGCGACTGCTAGTAGGTCAGTCAAAAGACCTCAAGAATGCCGGGGTATCCCACTTTTATTGTCTTTGAGTTGAGTGCACCATTACATGTCTCAAGTCCTCCTTATCATCTGCTTTACAAGGATATTGCATTTGCTGGGCCCGATCTCCCTTTCCAAACTTCAAAGGGTTGAATAACTACCGAAGAGCTTCTATTGGAGAGTATAGGTGCGGTTAAACTACTACTAGCTATGGTGATGTCTTCTCCCACTCAACACCCCTTACAGAGACAGTTCTAGCACAACCCTGGGTAATTGAGCAGACAAAAGTCGCTGTTCGCCCAAATCCCTTCTCACAGCATCAACTAGACTACGTCAAAATGATAGCTACAGAAACCACGATGGACCCTGAGCCGGCCTCTAATCAAGGATTACATCGTGCCATCACCCTCACCAAGGAGCGGTAGTCGCAGCCCATTATATTTAGCAAACTCATGTTATCATGGACTAGATTTGGTTCGCCACTATATTGCTATACACCAACTTAGGCTTTACAGGCTCGGTAACAGACTGGAAACTTCAGATTCTCTTTCGTGATGTTCACACCCTGTTTAGATCCTTGTATAGACGGACGTTCATTCAGTGTTTGGCTTCTCAGCTGTTCGCTCTCTATATTGCTGGTGGGCGCTCATCGAGCGTGGAACGCAAATGTATTAAAGATTTTCAAATGAGCAGAGTAAATGTGGAAAGTAACGGCATTCTTCGAATAGCAAAACTGTAAGTTATTGCGCGTCAATCTACCATACAAGCCAGCACACATGCGACTAAGACTACACTTCGAGCGCTGTTTATTATAGGCGAGGATGTCTGCATAACTATGATGTGTTTCTTGATGACGTGTTAGTGCGAGCTACTGCGCCCTCACGGTCCGATCCTGAAACGAGATATGCTTGTCGTATTGCTGCTATGAGCCTACTCGTTATCCAACACAATCAACACACGAGTCCCATCGGCACCGGAGACCTACTCCTGGAATCCTAGCCTTGGTTAACACGTCCCGGCTCAGAAAGGAATATTATCAACCCCAGGTCTCCAAAGCCGAAAACATTTCACAACCTGACTATTAAGGTTCACCCAACCATCCCCCGTCGGTCCCGGATGCGGTGTGTCAGTGACCCAGGACGAGCAAGCAGCAAAGACACCAGGAAACTGTCGCCCAGCACCAGTCTCATCGCTTGTTCCCTCCTGATAAGTATTCCAGTCGAGTCTTTCAGTGTCCTTAAGTTCGCGTGAGAGGCGATATGACGATATGGGTTGAATGGGCGTGTTCTCGTCGTAATCAAGGCCGGATACCTCGTAATTCTTTGCGTTGATGTTACTGTTAGGGTCCATTATGCCGAGAACACAATCTGCTTCGGCGAAGGTGTAAAGAGTTAGGTCAGATGAATTGGCATTTGCGGGAGGGGGGTATTCGACTACATTGGCGGTGGCTATAGGGGGTGCTGCTTGAGCTAGTGGAGAAGGAAGCGGTGAGGGAGCTGGACTGGACATTGCGAGAGAGAGAAACAGCATTAGGATTCGTAAGAGCACTAATGGTATGGTAGACATGGCGGACATGGTCTTGTTATTTCAAAATCTCCATGGTCTGGACAATATTGGAGTGTGGTTTGAGGACAGGGCCTGTAGATCGCACCAATATGATACAGCTGGGACTTCAAGCTATCTTATATTTACATGGTATGATTGGCCACGTGTCTTTTCCTGTTGTCCTTGAGTTTTGACTTTGTTTCGGGGATACGCCTCAAGGAACGAAAGCCTAAACCTCGTGCCACAATCCATTGGCAAGTTGACTTTCGAAGGATCCATCTATCGCATCGAGTCGGTTTCTTGTGCTATACGATCGGGCACGTGTCATTGATACTGCGGTGGATGAAACGAGGCTGGTTCGAAGGAGTCATCTAATACGCGCGCATGAATCATTCTGTAAACAAACGACAAGTCAAGGTTCAATCCATGAATCCTCTGAATCTTATAATGTCAGTGTGCACAACAGATTTCGCAACTTTGGGACGAATGGCTTAGAAGCTCTGGCAGGTTCTCTACATAAAGGATAGGCATCAGTGTGTTGTGGATGCTGGGTAGTTGCTGTGGATTGATTTAGCTACCTTATCCAAGATTCTCACGGGTGAGGCACGCCTACCTGTTCGGTGGCACAAACATCGACATCGCCTAGAGCTGGCAACCAAATCTCAAAGCCATTGGCGCTCGAAAAGAACTCCACTATCACAATCATCAAGGAAGGCCATCATGTTCCCACCATAGTCCTCACGAAGGATCCAATCCATAGCAATTGTTCTCTGCATACTCAATTTGGGTCCGTATCCTAGCTTCATGATCCAAGACTTAGTCTCCTTACTCTCGGTCTCCCACATCCAAGTGATATCATCCGCTTGCTCCTCGCCATAGTCTGCCTCGAATTCATGACGAAGCTCAAGCCCCTTTCCGAACATCTTCCTCAGCTCTCTAATTACCTCCTGGGCCTCTGCCATATCTCCCAGATCCCAGACCGGGCGACCGGTAGCGATGATGACTTGTTTGAGGTGTGGGTAGTTGAGCAGTTCGCGAAGGCCATCTATCGGGATATGGTGCCACCCACCGTAAGGTCGGATTCTCACGCTCTTGACGAAACGTTGCATATCGAAATCCTTGAGGAGACTTTGCTTGTCAGAGAGGGAAGCTTCTCGATAGTTTGTCGGGTGTTGTTTGTAGGAGAAGAAACTGGCCAGGTCTCCGATGTATATTTCAAAGTTGCTCGAGCGATAGAACGCTTCCGCAGCCTCGGTCGAAAATTGGAAGTTCTGGATGTATTCATGCTGTAACAATTTGATACTGGACCACATGTCGCTGCTCAAGTGGAGTACGCCGTACGTGCTGGTCCATTGCTGACAGGTGGATGTTGTGAAAAGATGGCCGAGGATGTTGTCTCGGACCTCACGTGGAAAGTCGAAGAAGCCGAAACAGGCAGTGGTTACAAAGTCTTTGTCCATGACAGCTACTGAAGTGTCGGAGAATAAAGATTGATTTGTAGGTGCAAAGGTGAGGAAGATGTCTCTACTGGAAGTTCTGCAGACTGGAACTGATGAAGCCACGAATGTAATGTGTAATAGCGGAAGGCAAGAATGGTGCTGATAAGTGTAAATGAAAACAATGTGTTAGGATGTGTCGGGACGATTAAACCCGATACTCGGCCTCTTATCTGTTCTGTTGTCAAGCACTTGCGTGTTCACGCTGAGCCTAGGACAGGTGTTTGTGAAAAGCAAAGCAAGATTTCGGAAGTTCATAAGCAGAGCGTTCTGGAGTTGAAATCACCAAACACCTACATCATCATGCCAATATACAATTCACTTTTCGACAACGCTTTTCCTCATTAGTCCACAGTGAAGGTCTGTGTCACGAGGAAGTTCACTAGTGGTTTAAACATTCCCTGGATACCAGTGTTCATACCATGTTGTTTTAGGTATAGTGACATAATCTGCCTGTTCGTCAGTGCTGAAGAAGCTCCGCATGTTGGCACTTTAGAGTCCAACGACTTTTTGGACCTTGAATCAAGCTAGGTGCAATTTGAAGCCGAAGGATTGGCTAGATCTTTGACAATACCCTCTATGCTCGCGTCTTCCCAGGATAGAACTTCTGCAAAAACTTGTCAAAATTGTCCTCGTTCCCATAGAATTCAGCAGTCTCAAGGGACGCAAATCCGCTATTCCATAAGTCGACGAGGTCCTGAGCCTTATCTCCCATCAACTGCTTGAGGTACGCGGGTACGTCAGCGACTGAGACTTCGGTTTCAGAGCCTACGACAGGTGTCACAAGTGCGTATTTGATCTCTTTGCGAGGGCTGAATGAGGGAGGCTGTAAAGTGGGATGTGAATGTTTCTGTTTGGTGTTGTCCTTGAGAGAATGGAGTTTGCTGATATCCCCGAAGAGAAAAGTGTTAGAATTCATTTGAGCTTCGGCGTCCGATGATCTTGTTGATGGGTAGATGTCCAAACTTGGTGGCCCATTTGAGTCAGAATCCGCTTGTTTTGAAGGCTCGTTTGGCTTGGAAGCAGTAGCCGAAGGCTTTAGCATGGGATATCTATCCTCGAATACCTTATCCAGAAATTCTTGACTATCCGTATCGAACGCCTCGCTGAACATGACGAGCGCCCATTGGCCAGCTTTCAAACCTGTTGGCCCCTTTTCCTTCTGCGATCTATCATATCGGTCCCGTTCAATCCAAAGACTTGGGCTTAAGAGACCTACGCCATGACCCGTACCAGTGCTGCCGCGAGGCGGTGAGGCTGCTAGGGAACAAGCCACGCCTTTCGACCAATTGTCCGAAGACAAAGCCCTCATGTCGGCAGAGGCTCCCCATTGTAACAAACGTAAAAAGCCTTGGACCATTTTACCAGCCGGAAATGGTATATCAAGATCGCAGCTTCTGTATTCTAGTTCACCCTTAGATGACCCGTATGGGTTTCTTCCATTGGCAGCAGGCTTCACAGTATCCCAAGCGATGCGACCGTCATCCAACCGATATTCCTCATCCATACTGTCCGTGTATGACATTCCTAGCCACTGGATCTGAGTGATGGTGTTGTTTGTGGACAAAGCCGGGGCAAGCGTTGGTTTATGTTCCTCGTAAGGGTCGGTGATAAGTGGCAAGCGCAAGATATCCGAATGGTATACCTCACAGTGGCTGCTATAGGCACCCAGGCTTCGAGGCGGTATTTGAGGCATTTCAAGCAGGCATAGCGCTCGAAGATTGAGGTCAGAGCCAAGTATGACATTCAGCTCCATTTCACCAATGTCAGGTCTGTTCGACAAATTCAGAACAGCCATCGTGCCATGGCTCTGAAGCTTCGAGACAACTAAGGAAAGGTCTTTTGCTGAAAGTGTAGTGAAAGGGCTCAAGTCGACCTCGATTTCGTTCTCAAGTGCACGGCCGAGCAATCTGAGAAGAGACGGGGACGGCTTCAGTTGAGTTGCTTGATCGTAGAACTTGGCCTTCAGCTTCGGCAGAAAGTCGGTCAGGAGCTCTGCTTCAGCGATCGAGTCGGAATTGTCATCGGGCTGTTCTATAAGAGACTGGAGCAATTTGTCCATAGCGCTGTCTCGCAGGGTCATCGGGGTGTCGATAGGATTGATATCGAGCTTTGCTAGCTCTACCTCGGGCTCTGCTGATTCGTCGTCAACTGGTTGGATCTCGTCATCCTGCTCGTCCTCGTCATCTTCTTCATCATCCGCCTCCCATCCTTCTCCCGGCCACGTATTCTCAAGAGTTGCGGTCGCAATCAGGTCCCATTTGTCAAAAGCCTCCACAAGCGGTACAAGATCTCGAGAGTTTCTGGGGTCACTGAGAACATAGTACGCTTCGAGGTATGTGCGTGCGGAAAGAGGAGTCATAAGAGGGACTTCGCGGTCACTCTCCATACCATAGAAGTCGACGAAGCAGTACTGAACATGTGACGGATCGGTAATATCGAAAATGGTTATACCATTGTTGTTGTCGCCTTCATTGTAGGCCATATAGAATGACTGGATGGAAACTGGATGATGATAGCCATCAGGCGAATAGGAAGCTCCCAGGACAAGGCAAGTGGCGATGAATGGGAAGGGAACATGGGCGTTTCTATTGACATATTCGTCGTCACCAGAACGAGCCCAAAAGTTGTCGTCATGGTTGTTGGCCGTGACAAGCTCTTGCTGGATTGGCAAGCGGTTACTGCGAGGCGAAGTCAGTACTAGCTCTTGCGGAGATCTGCCAACGCTGCAAGGATTGCCCGGAGTTACAAGCCAATGCTATAAGAGGAGTGTGGGGTGTTAGTCAATGCTACGAAGGGCTTCTAGGATACTAGTCGTTGCTGCTCAGGGCTCTCGGAAAATGTGCCTCGATGCACGGGTCTCATAGTGGGAGATGAGACTCGAATAGCATCGTACTCACGTAGGATCCTGGAAGATTTTGAGCGTGCCAAGACAGCGCCTCAGGGCAGTATGACCGTAGAGCCACTGATGATGTACTGCACAAAGAGTGCGGTAACGACCTTTGACCCTTGCAATGACGAAGAGTTGGTGACGTTGACCCATGGTGGCAGTAACACCTAAGGGATGTGAGCGTGCAATTGGCAAAATTGGTGAGAATGATTCCAGAAAAGCAAAACAAGTGTGAATGTTTGGAAGACAACACGAGGTGAGAGAGAAAGAGAGAAAGAGAGAAACTCTAGGCGAGCACTTGCAGTTGGCGCGAGGGGATTGGCTTGCTGCCTAAAACCTGCTGTTATGGAGGGGTTTGCATCATAGGAAGTGACACAACATCTAGTTCTACTCCTTACGTGAAACATGACAGGACAAGGAGCGACACAATGCGACACTGATTCAGGCACTGCAATGAACTAAGTGCCACAGATTGCCTCGTCTGCTGTGCATGTCAGCGAAACATTTCATGTCTGGCCACCAATTGAGTATCAGTGATGCGATGGGGTCGAGAAAGTCGAAATGTACAGGTTGTGGCCGAAGATTACCCGAATTGCGCGCTAAATCAAAGTGACAGGGGTTCGCGTCTTTCGACGCGTCTCACACGGAAACTTCCAAGTCTGAATATCACAAGTAGCAACAGATTCTTGCGCAATGGCTCTGCATAACACAATGACTTCAGTTACTCAGCAACAAGTCCGCGGGCGTCCAGCACGTCAGTTGCCCTCAATTGTTCCGTCCTTCCATTGCTGAACGAAGTATACAGATCCGTCTGGCCCCACCTTTCTCACTTACACTCCCAATGGCAAGCAGCTCGTCACAGCCGGATCAAACAATGTGGTCAGAGTCTACGAAACAGGATCTGATGGAGAGCCAACGAATATAGACGATTGCCAAGAGAACAATACCGCAATCGCTGCTACGGTAAGCTTGGACGGAGAGCATGACATTGAGCATTAGCTGATGCTCGGACAGAACGACTTCTTCCTCGCCGGGTCCGAAGATGGCACGGTTTGCATGTATTCGCTCGACAATTTCACTTACGAGAAGATGCTCACACGATGTACACTGCCTATTCGAGATATTGCGCTCTCGCCAGACGGTCAATGGGCTGCAGTTGCCAGCGAGTGAGTGGGCAGGCTTCCTGGAGAACACGCGGCCCGCTGACGCCATATAGCGAGCTTGAGGTGAAGGTCGTGAACATAGCAGATACATATAGGGTCCTCTATCTCCGGGGTTTGCCTAAGCCTGCAAAACACCTCTCGTACGACCCCAGCGGCACATATATTGCTGCATCATGCACCGACGGCATCGTCTACATCTACAGCCTCAGCACCGAAGAACCACAAATCGTGAGGAAGGTGGACGGGCTGATAAGAACTCTTGAGACAGAGTCTGAGCTAAGTTCACGGGCGGTCTGGCACCCAGATGGACGGGCATTTGCGGCGCCTACCGCGACAAGAGATATTCAGGTAATCTCGAGCGATGATGGCGAGCGTCAAAGAGCATTCTCAGGAGGACATATGGGAGATGTGACGGCACTTACCTGGTCACCGAATGGAGCGTTACTCATCACCGCTGCTTCTGATCGGAAGATCCTACTTTGGGATAGCAGGACGCAGAAGGTCCTCGCACGGTAATAAGGCACAGAATACGGCAAATCGATGGTATTCCGCTGATTAAGGTGCAGGTATGATCATCCAAACGTAATCAACATGGTGTGGCACCCGTACGAAAACATCGTCTCCTTCGTCACCCTGGATGGCGAACTTTTCATCTATCCGAACTTTTTACCGTCTGATGCCGTACCGGTGCTAGAGAAGACCCTACAACCAGCACCTTTCATTAGGGATCCCCTCGTAGAGATCTCGGGTAATTCACGGAAGTCGCTTACCAATGGAGTCAAAGATAAGGTAGATCTTCGCGAAAAACGAAGAGGTACTCCAGATACGCTTGACGACATCCTTGGGCCTATTGGCGATGAGGATGACTTCGTCAGTGACGATGATGGTGCGGGCTATTTGGGTGAAGTCAATGGGTATGGGAAACGAAGTAATGGACATCTGGATGCTATCGATGGCTTTGATATCAAACGAAGAGCGACATATCAAGCCTTCCAGCCGACCATTCATAATTCGTTCCAGCCTGGCAGTACACCTTGGCGAGGCAATCGGAAATATCTATGTCAGTATGGTTGACTTCGTTGACAGAAGTATGAAGCTGATCACCTCTCTGCAGGTCTCAATCTAATAGGGTTTGTCTGGACAGTTGATCAGGACACTCACCACACCGTGACTGTCGAATTCTACGACAGAGAATTCCACCGCGACTTTCACTTTACAGACCCATACCTTTATGACAAAGCTTGCCTGAGTAGGTCTTGCCTGCATTGACCCTTCGTACAGAGTACTGATGGATGCTAGATGAGAATGGGACATTGTTCTCTTGCCCTCCAGCAAATGGCAATCCAGCAATGGTGTTCTATCGGCCACATGAAACTTGGACAACGAGAGCAGATTGGCGTACCCAGCTGCCTGCTGGTGAAGACGTGACTTGTAAGTTGAGGTCGTCAAGATCGAATGATATCAGCGTTATTGACGGGTCTAGCAATATCTCTGAGCGACTCCTACATCGTAGTCACAACCTCTGCAAACTACGTCCGCGTCTTTACCCTATATGGCACACCCTTCAGAATCTACCGCCAAAAGTCTTCGCCAACAGTAACATGCGCCTCATGGCGAGATTACATACTGACAATGGGTAATGGACCAGTAGGCGGCGATGGCTCGACGAAGTTGCTATACACAATTGAAAACATCAAGACAGATGAAGTCTGTCAGAGTGAGGACATCGTTGCACTAACAGAAGGTGCCCAAGTGAAAAGCGTCTTCTTCTCAGACAGTGGTGATCCCTGCATATACGACTCTACCGGCGTCCTACTAATGTTACAGCACTGGCGAACACCTGGCCGAGCGAGATGGGTGCCCGTGTTGGACACAAAACAACTGGAGCGACTTGCGACGGGCAAGAAGGAAGAAACGTATTGGCCTGTGGCTGTTGCGCAAGAGAAGTTTCATTGCATCATCTTGAAAGGTGGAGATCAATACCCCTACTTTCCGAAACCACTACTCAGCGAATTCAACTTTAAGATACCCGTCTCCAGCTCCGCGCCACAAGAAAATCCCGAGAACTCAGCTGCTCTAGAAGGACCAAAGCTCGAAGAATCATTCGTCCGCAGCTCTCTCCTCCTATCCCTGCTCGAGGATTTCGTTACCTTGACCAACGCCACACATACACAACGCACAGAGCTAAGCCGCCGAGAGGTTGAAGTCGATAAAGCGTTGCTGCAGTTACTGAATGTCGAGTGCAGGGAAGGCGAAGAACGAGGTATGAAAGCTCTGGAAATTGTAGGCCTGATGAGAGATCGTGGCGGCAAGATGATCGAAGCTGCAGGCAAAGTAGCAGGACGCTATGGCCGGACAGTCTTGCAAGAGAAGATCGGGGAATTGGCGGAGCGGCGATTAATGGGTATAGAAGATGACGAGTAGTATAGTGTGACACATGAATTCAAGGATGATGCCCAATCCATCTCTTATTTCCAACAATCATAATGTTCTTGCCTTCCTCTCAACTCCACCATACCTCAAAAAGCTCTCCACCCCTCCCCCTCCCCCCTACCCCCCGCCTCCCTCCTCCGCTCCTCCAACACACCCTCCAAATCCCCCTGCATCGCACTCCTCGGCACCATCCTCCTCCTCGCCTCCCAAACATCCTCACTACTCAACTTTCCCCCCTTATAATACTTCTCCCTTTCCCTCTTAATCCCCCACTCCACAATCCTATTCTCTCTTTCCTCGTCGCTCATGAAGCCCCGATTCGTCCGCATGCAGAACCAAAAGTCGGACCATTCTTCTGAACAGCGGCGGAGCTGGCCGTACCGGTAGAGCGAGGTGAATTGGCCGCCTAGCGAGGCGCAGTAGAAGGCTGTGTCGAAGGCTGTACGGCAGGATAGGGTGGAGGGGTGGATGTTGGTGGGGGTTATGAGGTCCAATCCTTGAGGAGAGCGAGTGGAAGAGGGTTGAGAAGTTTCTGCTGTGGGGTTGGAGGTCTGTTGGGGGGGGTTGGAGTTTGATGTGGCGTACCCTTCTTGGAGGGATTCTAAGAAGGCGCGGAGTTCGGCGTCGGCGATTTGGTCGCGGGATTGAGGGGGTGCGGTGTCGGAAGGGACTGCGAATGGCTCTGTAGTGGTCGTGTTGGGTAATGGGGTAGCTGGGACCGCGGACTGAGGCGAGCTCAGAGCCTCGGGCTGAGGTTGGTCGCGCGGGGTAGGTGTAGGAGCTGAAGAGTCCTTTGGTGAAGCCCATAACCAACCCATTGCTGCGCGTAGATGCTTCGAGATAGCTGTGATTGAACACAGAGTCGAAAATTGTTCGAACCGTTGGTCTAGTCGCACAGGCTTCAAGCCTGCCGCGCCGGGTAGCAAAGGTGACAGCTTGGCGCGACTTGGGACGTCATTCTTCCAGGTTTCGGTAACGGTTCAGCGGCGCGTGTTTACAGCTGGACGGACGGGCGCTCATGGCTTGCAGCATCATGTGCTTTAAAGTTCTTCAAATTTTTTCGACGCCGCTGTGCAAATAGAGTTCATGTCATCTGTCATGCGAGCGTGAAAGGTTACAAAGCGTGAACATGCTTGGGCTGGCAAGGCTCCTAAACGGGCCTCTAGGACACAGTCGCTCACTCCCTAGGAATCGGGCATTATGGGCAGTGTCGAGGCAACGCTTAGTGGGAAGCGAACCAAGGGCGACTCCACTGGATGGGAAGCGCTACAAGACTATTGAGGCGGGCGATAACAAGACGGGTCACATTGAGGCCGGTCCAAACGAGGGCATCTTCTTCCTTAGCAGTATGTTTGCAGGCAATTCCCACGTCGCTCACACAACACAAGCTGACAGGGAGCAGATGTGTTTCCTCTCAAGCTCAACTTTGCCATGCGGCTCCCTTTCATAAACCCTGAGAAGTTGGTGCCCCGGATGATGAAGCGGTTGAAGAACCCAGAGTACGCCGCCGCAGACCCACAAAACATTGCCGAACGAGCGCTTCCTAGTAGCCTACCTATTCATGTCACCGAAATTCTGCCACGAGTCGCCGAGGGTGGTGCCTTCGTCAAGTTCTCTCACGAGCCACAAAATAGCCTGATGGACCTGGAGCAGGCCATCAAAAAGTACTTGAAAGAGAACCCAATCAAGCCATGGTTCAACCCTTTTCAGCGCGTAAGAACAAATCTGGTGCAGGGTAGACCATGGGTCGAGGATCTCTACCGCGTACCTAGCTCAAGGCTTAAGGTCGAATTCGTGCCAACTGCACCCGGACAAAGCGCAGAGGAACTTTCTCAGGAAACATTATATTCCCTTTTCCGCAGATACGGCAAGTTGATCGATATCAAACCACAGCCCACCGATTCAAAGGAGCTTCCCAAATTCGCATACTTACAGTTCAACAAAGCTAGGCATGCGATTATGGCTAAAAATTGTATGCACGGCTTCACTCTACCAGCTAGCGAAGGAGGAGGCGAGACTGGGACAATGCTGAAACTAGTATATCAGCAAACGAAAAAGGTACACTGGATCTGGGATTGGCTTTCCAGTCACCCAAGAATTGTGATCCCTCTTTTACTTGCATTCTTTGGGACGGCAACTGTCGCTATCTTTGATCCGTAAGCATCAGTGATCCTTACAAGGTAGTCTGCTAATTAACGACGGCAGCATTCGGACATTCTTCATCAAGGCTCACGTAACGCACACGTTCCACATTACTGACAATCGAGTCTACAAATGGCTTAGGTCTCAAGTGTCGCGAGCAACTGACGTCCTTAAAATCTCACGAAAGAATCCTGAAGACGCTGGACTCAGCGCTATCTGGGACGACCGTAAAGATGATATCGAACAGATTCAGACTTGGTTGATGGAGAGTGCTGACACATTTATTGTCATTCAAGGACCTAGAGGCTCGGGAAAGAAAGAGCTAGTCCTGGACCAAGCCTTGGGAGGTCGCAAGAACACTTTAATCATTGACTGCAAACCTATACGAGAAGCCAAAGGCGATAGTTCTACAATCAACGCAGCTGCTGTCCAGGTCGGCTACAGACCAGTATTTTCATGGATGAACAGCATCAGCAGCTTAGTCGATCTCGCAGCTCAAGGCACTATCGGTACTAAAACGGGGTTCTCAGAGACTCTAGACGCGCAACTGGCAAAGATTTGGCAGAACACAGCAAATGCATTGAAGCAGATCGCGTTGGATGGACGCAAGAAAGAAGACAAGGATAGAGACCTTGGTGACGATGAGTATCTCGAGGCTCATCCAGAGAAACGGCCAGTAGTGGTAGTCGACAACTTTCTGCACAAAAGCCAAGAGAACACTGTCGTATACGATAAGATTGCGGAGTGGGCTGCAGGTCTTACTACTGCCAACATCGCACACGTTATCTTCCTAACGAATGACGTCTCATTCTCTAAGTCCTTGAGCAAAGCACTGCCGGACCGCGTCTTCCGCCAGATCGCACTGGGAGACTGCTCACCAGAAGTCGCCAAACGCTTCGTCATCAACCACCTAGATGCAGACGCAGATGAAGGTGGTGGCCCAGAAAAGAAGCCCAAGCCCTCAGAAATGCGCCAAGATCTAGCTGAGCTCGACGAATGCATCTCAACCCTAGGCGGCCGCCTCACAGACCTAGAATTCCTCGCACGCCGAATCAAAACCGGCGAAACTCCCAAAAAAGCAGTCCGTGAAATCACAGAACAATCTGCCTCCGAGATCCTCAAAATGTACATCCTCGACAGTGCCCCCCGAAAATGGTCCCCCGAGCAAGCCTGGCTCCTGGTAAAACTCCTCGCAGAATCGGAATCCCTACGCTACAACGAAATCCTCCTAAACGACATCATAAAATCCGGCGGCGAAGCCACCCTCCAAGCCCTCGAACAAGCCGAAATGATCACCATCATCTCCTCCAACGGACGCCCTACAAGCATCAAGCCCGGCAAACCAGTCTACAGCGCAGCTTTCAAACAGCTTACAGAAGACCATGTCCTCAAAGCACGACTCGATCTAGCTATACTCAGCGAACTCATCAAGATCGAAACGCAAAGCATTGATAAAGTTGAAGCTGAGCTTAGTTTACTGGGGAGCTTGCCTGGTGCGCCGAAGCAGACGAAGGGGAGGGTTAGCTGGTTGTTGGGGAAGTTGTATGCTAGTCAGGATAAAGTTGAGAGGTATGAGAAGGAGAGTGGGGGGTTGAAGAAGGTGTTGCAGCAGGAGTATTGAGTTGGTTGTGTTGTATTGTATGATGGCTACGTATAAGTGGTGTGTATGTACATATTGTGAGTGGGGGATCTTGGCTTGAGTCCTTTGGCGTTGATGATACCACTCTGCACCGTCATGAGGAGAATTGTATAGCCAAATTAGCATCGATTCATCGCTGTATTCAAAGGCTAGGATTGCGGATAACCGCAGCTCTCTTCCACTCAGGGTTATTATCATCTGGCAACATTACATGTCTCGAAGATCCTTCGATACTGCCGGCGTTGTGATCTAGCAACATTACCTTCTGTGTCTCGAACATCCTATCGCATTCCATACTAGCAGCCATGCTACGACTCTCTCACTCCCAACTACTTCCAAAGACAAGAGGATCTCCCTCGCTCGCAACCTGCGCCAAAAACAAACCAAACACTGACATTGTGGGCCGAAAATGCTGCACGTGCTGTAGCCTGATTTCCTGCGCAGCTTGTCACCTGCCTGCCAAGCCGAGATTGTATGACAGATGATCTAGGCCGATGAAACACGGCAGGACCGAACACGAACCCGAGGTTGCATTCTCGCTACTGCCTCGTGATCGGACTTTCGGAGAATTTCCAAGGGTTCGAATCTTGAATGTCAGGCGGTTATGCAGCCTGTCGGCAATCGTCGTTGACGATTGGAGGTCCATTACTACGGGCGTTGGATTGCCGAGGGGTTTCAGGGTAGTGGAATTGGAGGACAGTGTTGGGTCTCGTGTTTGAATGAAGATCCTTCCATTGCGAGGTGTATTTCGTAAATCGTAAGGAGGGGAGGAGCGCTGACGTTGGGTTGTGAATCACTATTCGTTCGTATGAAGCTGATGGCTGAAACTGGAATTCTCCATGCGCTAAGAGGAATCATGTTGGTGTTGTGTCAAATGACAGCGGGAGGCTTACTGGCCTGGACGGGGAACCTTCACCGTGGCGTAGCCAGAGGAAACTTCCATTCTTCGCAATGTTTGCTCATGTCACGTGGGGTCCGCATGTCCGATTATCCATGCTCGGTGTCTTGGGGCCGAATAAGCACCGTCGTCCTTTTCGCCTAAATTATTGGCGCCCGGACGGAGGAACTCACCGAGGCGTAGTAAGGGTAAACTTCCTCCCCAGGTTTGATCATGTCGCGTGGCGTCCGCATGGCCAATAAATCATGCTCGGTATCTTTGGCCCAAATAAGCACCGTTCTCTTCTTCGGATGAACTGCTGGCGTCTGCTCTGACCACCATCAGCACGGTCCTCTCCTTGGGTCGTGGTGACGATGGACTTCGAAGATTCCACTGGGAACCAATGTCAGCACTCTGTTGATCCCCGCATGCAACATCGTAATTCGACATGCGTAGCCACAGTAAGCATGAGCCAGGAGCATTCCGAATGCAAAGCTGGAGTTCTGATTCATAATCTACAAGGCGCCATGTAGAAAGTGGTTAAGATAACTCATCCCACAGGATCCTTTTCCCTATGAGATCCAAAACAACATGTATGGGAACTGAATTGTATCGAGTTGTATGGAGCGTAGTCCATGCGGCAAAGCTCCCTACCAGTTAGGATGCAGTCTTGATGTTGTTTGGTCCTTGCTCATCTGACAAGATTCTCCAAAACATTTCCCGACAAATGATTAGGTGTCACTTTAGAATTCTGACTCCTTTGCTGAGCCTCATTGCCAAGAGCATATTTCCACACCTCCTCGCACGGTTGATCTTGCTGGAACTTGCCGCTACTTACTTTTGCGTGTAGCAGACAAGAAGGATGTGACAGTCATAGAGATCGAATCCTTCGTGAAGATAAAGGCACAGCAAAGAGACCCTTGCCTAGAGGTGATCCACGGTTCGGGACGCTGCAAGATCCTGTGGGTACCACTAGTGCAATTGTACTTGAAAATCTGTTCATGAAGCGATAACGCTCACCATGATGGCGGTTGCTGACGTTATGTAGCTAACCGAAGCCACTGACAGGGGAACCGTTGTCATGTTTTTGAGGATACTTTCGCTGTCACACAACGAGATCTTGGTAGTGCTGCAGCCAGAGAATGCGAAGCATCGCATAGCTGTAGGAACGACGGTCATACACGATATGATTCGTCTTGACTGAAAGCACAGAGATAGGGTGGTGGGGGGAGGCAGCGCCAGCGTGCATGCTTGGGGTATACACGTAGTTAGTGAGGGGTACAAGACTGCGTTTTGACATCTACTTTGTAGTACGGACGTGTTAGATAAAGGCTGCAGGAGCCGAATTGGGCACCCCGCCTACAATATGCACATAGTAAATTTTGGTCGCCGGGAATTTCAAAAGTCCGAGATCACTTCTTGTTGGGCACCATTAGGACTGGCACGAACCGAGGTTTGCTTAGATGGACGGCTCACTGGAATGTTCATATGATTGATTTGTGGGACCTTTGAGATAGAAGATATGTTGCAGTTTCTGGAATTCCCAGACGGTTGTTTGAGTTTGACATCGGTGCGGATGGCTTCCATGGAGGGTGCGTGGGGCAACGCGAACACACGGCGTTATCCTTGCGCTGGAACACCGAAAACCCGTCAAAGAAGGAGTTGAAATCGCTTTTCGAAAGTGTAATAAGGTGGAGTTCTCACGACGACAAAGGAATTCCATTAGCACCAAGAATTTCGGATAGATAGATTAGATCGTGGTTGCCGTTCCTTTGCTCCTAGCAAGGCAGGCAATGGCTTTGTTCTTGTGGAAGCTATCCTTGGTTAGGCTAGGATAATCCATAGCCTTATGGATCTTTGCAGCTTCTCACGCTAAAATCTCTTGATTCTTCTGTTCAACGTATTCAGTATCGACTTCGTTCAGACCTTGTTCAATACTGATTGCCGACGAATAGCCCGAGGAATCCCACATACCCCTCCCGTGTCGATAAGACCTACATATCCTTATTCATCTGTACCTCGGAGACTTCTGATCCAGCTAACATTCCGCCGTCCGAATGGTTGCAGTGATCAGCACGACCTGCATCAGCGTCACGCCAGTCCGGACCTTCGGGCTGCGGGGCGAAATGCACATTACGGGGACTTTGCAAGCCAATCACGTACCCACAATATATATTCTGATATAGTAGTATGATTAAGTGGGTATCATCCTCAACTCGTAGCATACTCTTGCGATTGTTGCCTGTTATGATACGAGGAGTCAATAGCGCAGCTTTGGGAGCTCCAGAACGCCCTTGTCAGCGTCAAAATCACATGCCTATCGCAGGCCCACCTTTATAAAATACCAGCCAATCGATCCTCCATGTTTCCAAGCTCGCAAGATTAGATGCACCAGTGAATCCTCAATCTTGGGGAATATATGCAAGATAGCATTTGGGGCTATGCCATAACACTTTCAAGGGTTGTCCCGGGTCAGCTTACTTGCACCATAAGTACTAGCATGATTAGCGTTCGTAGCACTGCCGAAGCAGTCAAAGATTGACAGCCCGCGCCATGTGAGATCCCCTATGGACGCCGTTACACTCAATCAATGTACTAAACCTTGGTCTATGCTAACCACGTGGCATTGGGGGCTTAAAGCGGTAAAGGGGGCTGTTTTGATACGGTTTGCGTGTGGGCTAATGCAGGAACAGGCAATGGCCGCAACAGACAGCCGAACAATTGGAACGTTTGCTGGCTTAGACCCGAAGAAGACGTGGGCGACCCGGGTCTGCCTATGTGGTGGTTTCATCGAGCAGTGGACAATGTGTTCACGACAGACAACTTCATAACTATCGCGGCGTATGTCACCGAGGATTCCCCTTGAGTCTGGGATACAATTGGACGTCAATAGCGCTGTAGACGTACAATAAGACAGACGCTTAGCGCAGCCCTAGCGAAGCAGATCACGGACCAACAGACCCTAGAACTAAGCTGAGTCAGTTAGGCCTTGGCAGTGGACCGCTGCGACCTTCGCGACGGAAATACGCATTTAGGCACCCTTCTGCGCCCTTCTGCGCCCTCAATCCCAATCCTTCCAACCTCGCAGACAGTCCTTCCAATCTCAACGTCATGCAGGCCTTACAAAACCGCGATGTCGAAGAAATAAGTGGACCAGATCGGAATGCATCCTTCGGAGCCTTTGGCGAAGGATGGACATCATACGATCTTCTCTCACCTGAACAAGTTAGTGCCAATCATCCCGTCACTTTGAGAACCCTGAAACGTCTATACACACTCCGGTCATGTTTACCCTAACCCTTTAGGACTATGTTGAAGGATGGTACGTATCTCTCGGCTGAGTTCAGCTTACTGTTCGGTATCTGAACGGTCTGCCTGTGCCACCTCATCACCTGGGGTCTGTCAATGACACGAGTCACGGAGCACCGCTCAATGCATGGCCGTCTTTCCGAGTGGGAGTGGCCGCGAAGTATGCCGATCTGGCGCGAAAGTTTGAGACGTATCACGATCCTATGCTCGATAATCTAGACGAAGGTCGACTCAAACCGGATTGTTGGCGGCATCATGCAAGTATCGTCTATTCTTGGCGCTCGTATATCCTTGCCTTTCTGAGTGTCATTGTATGCGGAATGCGAAATTCCCTATTGGTCTCAATGGTACTCAAAGATCCCTCTGATCATATCGTCATTTCTTGTCCGGTACATTGTACCATTCCACTTCAATGGGGGATAATAATGAAGGCGTGAGGCTGTGGTGTCACTATGGATGCAGTCCAGACAGGTAGGGTTTACTGATCGACATAGCGCTAAGGACGATGTTGCTGATGCCTGTAGGAGCCGAATACTACCGAGTGGACCCTAGCACAAGGTGCTGCTTATCCACAAACCGACCCAGGAATTTCGATACCCGCGTTGGCGTTCATCTTACTACTACATCCTTCCCAACATAGTGATCTTAAACGACTTGCCATCAGTCTAAATGTATTTCAAAGCCAAGAGGGGTGCATCTGACTGCTCCTCCAACCTTTCCACGTTTCCAGGAAGACTTGGGCAAGGATAACGAAACCGTCCCTTCGAAACACAAGACTAGAAGCTTACACTCATTTCTTTCTCGTCCTATTCATCGTATCGTGCCGTCCAGGCTTACATAGGCTCGCACAATTCGCTTAATCTGGGTGGCACGGGGTCGGCGAAATTGCCACAACAATTCTGTTCGTACTTTCGAGCTCGCAACAAAGCGTCTAGCTCGGAATACTCCATGGCCCCCTCTTCAGGATGCCGGGCATCACCTGACCGTGTCTGAAATTCGGAGCTTAAATAGACCTTCACGCTCCTTCTATCACATTCGTACGATTATTCTTGGTATCATTACAATCATTCGTTATCAAGTTCTTCTTCGAATGAAAGTCCTTGTCAGAAACAGGCTATAGTTAAAACTCATCAATTGTGAGAGTCTATTGACTCATCCTTTAAGGTCATCGAGACTGTCGATTCATTCATCGACGCCGTCCTTTGCTTGGACTATTCTACATTTCCAATAAGCACCGATTCGCTCTGGCATCAGCATAGGAACAGTCTAGACCATTCACCAAATTCATACTTTTCGCACAGTCCTGCCTCCGTTGTCCTTTTCCACGTGTCCGGTCCTTATACATTGACGAACGGCCTTGATCTAAAGATCAAACCAGGCCATTACCGGTCCATACTTCCACCACTTCACCAAACCGCAATGGCTGCCTCTGCCGTCGTAAACAGCATCTTGGCATTGAGCTCGTTAGTACCCGCACTTCCTCAGTCCGCCACCAACGGCAACTCCAACTTGGGCACTCTCCAAGCTCCTACTCTTCCTGAATTTGTAGCCACTCCTAACTTACCGGACGGTTTTCCTTGGGGGGCTGCCACTGTAGCAAATACAGACCCATATACAACAACACCAGGAGGTGGGCGGACGCACAATTACCAATTCAACATTGCTCGAGGTTTTATCGCTCCCGATGGCGTCAACAGGAGCGTTCTCCTTGTCAACGGAGCTTTCCCTGCCCCAACCATTGAAGTCAACTGGGGCGATACCATTAGCGTCGAAGTGTGCAACCAAATCACCGGCCCTGAAGAAGGCACTGCCCTGCATTGGCACGGTATACTGCAGACACTGACTCCTTGGTACGATGGAGTCCCTTCTGTCCAACAGTGCCCTATTGCTCCCGGCAAATGCTTCACGTACACTTTCTTGGCCGATCTCTATGGGACAACGTGGTATCACTCCCACTATAGCGCTCAATACAATGCGGGCCTTCTGGGAGCTTTGATTATTCATGGCCCGAAGAACGTACCTTATGACATCGATGTCGGTCCCGTGCTGCTCACGGATTGGTATCACGAGGAATACTTCTCTCTTGTCCAGCAGACCATGGCAAAAGGCGCGGCTCCGGTCCAATCCGACAACAACTTAATCAACGGCAAGATGAATTTTGACTGCTCTCTCGTAACAAACGGACAGCACTGCGTACCGAATGCTGGTGTTTCGAAGTTCAACTTTCAGTCAGGTAAGGCGCATCGGCTAAGGCTTATCAACGCTGGATCAGAAGGTCTTCAGCGTTTCACCATCGACGGTCATAATATGACAGTCATGGCGAATGATTTTGTGCCCGTTAAGCCATACACTACTAATGTCGTAACGCTTGGAATCGGACAACGCACCGATGTTATTGTGCAAGCCACTGGCCCACCAAACTCTTCATTCTGGATGCGCTCTGATATCGATACTGCATGCAGTTTGAACGGCGCCACTAACACACCTCCGACTGGTAATTCGCATGCGTTAGCCGCGATCTACTATGAGAAAGCAAACACAAATCAAGTGCCCACCACTACAGCAACTCCGTATGGTGTTCTTCCTTGTGCCAATGTATGACTTCCCAGCTTCTGATTTCATCAAGGTCTAACCATCTACAGGATAACCTCGATCTAACGATCCCATTTTTCCCATTCCCAGCAACCAGCAATCCCGCCGTCACTCAAGAAATTGACATCACCTTCGGTCCCAACGGTACTGGATTCAACGTCTTCGACATGAACGGCGTATCGTTCCGCGCAAATTATGAGTGAGTCCCTGTTCCCCATTACAGCCTCATCGTAGATAGACTAAGCCCCACTAGCTACTCGCTCCTCGACCTCACTAACCATGGCAATTTCTCCTACCCTGACGATCCTCAATGGAATGTCTACAATTTTGGGAATAATGCCTCTATCCGCCTAGTCGTGTACAACCTCTTTCCTGCCTCTCATCCCATGCATCTTCACGGCCACAACTTCAACGTGCTCGCGGAGGGTAACGGGATCTGGGACGGGGTTATCACGCACCAGCAGAACACCCAACGCCGTGATGTGCAGCTAGTACGTGGTAGTACCAAGTTTCCGGCGACCAAAGCCGATGCAGGATTCATTGTCCTCCAGTATAACGCTGACAACCCAGGCGTATGGCCATTCCATTGTCATATCGCATGGCATGTGAGCGCCGGGCTGTACATCAATACTGTAGAGTCGGTCAATCTGCTGCAGAAGAGAAAAATCCCGCAAAGTGTGCAGCAGACCTGCACTGACTGGGGAGTCTATGCGAATAGTGCTGTTGTGGATCAGATTGATAGCGGGCTGAAAGATAGAGATTTTGGGGGGTTGATGCCTGAAAGTGCGAAATGGATGAGGAAGTACTAGGGTGTGTCAGCGGTGGAAGCCGCACGGCAACATCAGCTTTATCATTCATGACCTCTGGCTAGGGGATGTGGCTTCAGGGTTGGGCTTTGACTTTGGCATGATTCCTTGGCTCTGTGTCTCTAAGGTTGGTGTGGGTCTTCTCTTCGGTGTCAGTCCTCTTGGTCTCAATTTGTCTCAATTTGTCTCTACGATGTGTTATAGACGGCATGTACCGATAGGGGTGTTGAATGTAGGATTATGACATTATATGGACTATGATGCTACTCGACTGCTCAATTGAACAGAAAATTTGTGTATGTCTCGCTGATGAAGGTACAATTCCATGCTTCATGTTTAGCCAAGCCTTTGCACATCAAAGGCGAAGGCACTACCTTGGTCTAAGTAAGTAGAACCCAGACCATTCGTTGTTCAAGCTGAGGAAGGAGCAGAGACGGACGTATCGAGGGGGCAAAACAAGAGTTGAGGTACTTCATGTCACGTGGTTTCGCGATCTTCGTCAATCGCGCCTCGCACTTACCTCTTTAGAATCAGCGACCCTCAAATCTACATGGCAACTTCCTTGATTCATGGTGACATGGCGAATATCCTTTGACCAGCGTTTTGGTGTTATTCATACGATTGTTCTCCAATGCAACTCCATCTGCAACTCTTAATCAACACTCAGTCGTCTCTCAACTAATCAACTTTTATTGCTCTGTGCATTGTTACAATCACTAGGACCGCTATTCGATTGATTGACTCTTATTACGCAGCTTCTGTCCGCATCATCAATCCATCTGAGATATTTTACAGTCTCCGCTCTTCACGCCCATCATGGCACGCTACAGCTCCACCCGTTCGTCAGCAAGTACGACACGGTCAAAGTCCGCTAGAATAGAAGACGTCGTGACGCGTTCTAGAACCGCCCGACTAGCAGCAGTAGCTCAATTGAACCATGGAACAAACTTGACAGATCTGCCACACGAGCTCCTGCTCATGGTGTGCCTCTACCTCAATCCAACCGATATCGCCAAATTGCGCAGGGAGCACCGGAAACTCGCCGCGGCCGGTATTGAGCACATCGTCTCCGAGATCATCCTCAATGTCACCGAGAGCAGCTTTCAAAAACTCGAGGCCATCGCCAGGCATCCTGTCATCAGCCGGCACGTCACATCGATCTTGTGGGAGGCAGACTGTCTGCCAAGTCTCGGATGTGTCTTCTGGGAAGTCATGCTTAGAAGCTTAGAAAAGACTGATGCGTGGCGTGCCCTTGGGGCTAACAGTATAGTCGACGGCGACACTCCTGGAGCCATAGAATCAGACATAGCCATGCAAATACTATTCGACGGACCCCAACACCAATACAGCCAGGTACAAATAGACGAAGCATGGATCAATCTTCAAACCCTCTCCAATGAGCAAGCGCAGCTCCTCGATTTTCCTAACTGTGTCCAACGCATGGCAACGGCATTGAAGCAATTTCCAAAGCTAAAACACTTGACAATGTCAACTAGGAATACTTACAACGTCAGCAGTAACCGTGACGCAAGAGAGCACAAAGCATATGGCCCTAGTTTCAGCTTATTGTCTAGAGGTCTTGCGGTTGACATTCAGTGCGGTGTAACGCAAGCGCTTTGTCTACTCATCGGGGCGTATCAGACCGGTACTCAGCTCAAGACATTTGAGTGTGGAAGTGTAGACTGGAGGTTGCTTGAGCAAGGTCCTGAGCTCTTTGCAATCATGAAACGAGCTGTATCCAACGTGAGGGAAATGGACATGTTGCTCCATTTTAATGTGGGCGGATCTATCACACTTGGAGAAATTACACAGGTAGACATTGACGAAGGCAAGCGATTCCTAGCCACGGGGCGACTTCGAGATTTTGTCACCTCGGCTCCATACCTTAGAAGTCTTGGCATTGGCTTTGAATGGGGCCGGGAATCTTGTCCGACGAACCTCGATAACATCGTCGGTCGATTCCATTGGCCACACCTTCGATCAGTCTGGTTTGAACGCATTACTGCTGCGGAGGACGATATGGTAGAGTTCTTCAGCAGACACGCCAAGACACTTAAAGAGCTCCAATTATACCATCTGCAGCTGAGTGAGGGCGAGCACTTGTCGCTATTCGGGCAAATGCGTTCAATTCTGAAAGGGCTTGAGGTGGTAGACCTAAGGGGGAAATTCGGAATTCAATCAGATGTAGGGCGCGCATGGGATTTCGGAGATCACGAAGCCGAGCCTTCACTGAACAAGATTCGGGTGCAAGATTTTATTCTTGGGCAAGGCGATATAACGTCAATTGATGATCTTGGTAGTGAGAGCTATGTCTTGTGAGCTCACAGACGGCACTTCAAACCTCAGTTGACTCGCGCGATGGATCCCGTGGCACGATCGGCGGCTTTCATACGCACCCTCAAAAGAAAATAAAGAAAGTTGTGATCGCACCTCGTACGCATTCCGACCGAGGCTGAGAGGGACATTGTAGTGCTCGGACACACTCTGCGTCCACAAATGCTTGCAGCTCCTTTGTCTCAAACATCTTCGCACTCGTATTCGCACACGGTATCGTTGGAACAAGGTTAATGACAAGTGGAAGTTCAACATACTTCCCTCTGGCTTCTGCCATGAATGCACGCTGGAAAACCTGCACCCAATCAACGGGACCTTACAGTGAGGCATACTTGGCCTTAGACAGTTTACGAGGCTGGATCGCGATTTGGTAGGCTAGACTTTGCATGAGGTTGAATTAAAATCAGCTAGTGTTTCTCGGCAGAATACCATTCCAGTTCTACCAAACCTGTTCCGAAATGAATCCCGTGCAAGGCCCTCACCATATGTTGCTGAGCAAACTATGCACCCCTCAGTGACTACCATAGAAGCTTGTAAGACACCCTAGATTGGTAGGGTCAATGCTAGAATAACGTGTGGTAGCTATGTTATGTCGTTTGCGCTGATATATCGCTACACCTCAGCGCTTCGTCGCCGCTGTAGAGTCGTTATACCTTTGTCCCTCTTCATCGGATTACAGACTGTGTATCACGATATCTCCTGCTTTAGTTGAAGCTAAATACATTTACTGATCTGTGAAAATTTTCTACCTGAACCATATTGATGTCAAGCTTTCATCCATACCTTGAATACTTGTATTTCTTAAAGGAGTCGCCGGCGCTTGTGGGGTTTGGAGTCAGTGGTGGTAGGCCTGGGTCTTTACTGTGGTGCAGGCTTCTTGAGGGACTTCGTTTTTAGTGGTAGCGGAGCGGTGGCGGATCGGGTTCTCGGGTAGGCAGGCAAGGCGTTTATTAGTAGGACGTCCAGGCGGCGATGATAGCTTTGGTAGTGGCGGTGGGGTTGTGAAGGATGGGCATTTTTATTGGGTAAGGTCGTTGTTAGGGTTTATGATCTGTTCTTTTTAGAAGGCTCTGGGAGGATTCTGGTGGTTGTGGTGGCTACTGGGAGGTGCGTAGTGTAGGTTGCTTACCATGATTTGGTGGGGAGCCTGCAGTGCGTGGAGTTTATTTCGGAATACAGTGGGTTTGGTAAACTGGGGTAGGAGTCAAAGATAGGTACAAATCTGTTTGACCGGCATGATGTAGCAACAGCTCGCTGCGCACTGTTGCAGATATTCTTCCTATGAGCACGAGTGACTGCTGACTTTGAAGTGATTTATAGAATCTTAAGATTGGGAACCTTCAGGGGCGTAGTGCTTCGACTTCGCCACTGCGCTTTGTTATCAGTAACCGTTTTCTTCGAATGATTTGGAAGACATGGCACTTACAATGCACACTCCTACCATCATAATCAAACACACCATATACCCCTCTGAAAAAGCTCGAACCAAGATCAATAATCTTCTCCTCCATTTGCTCCTCCCTCCCTGGCCCTATGAGGATCTCACATCTTACACTATACCCGCAAAACGGCCACTGCACATCCGTCTTCACTGTATAATCCTCCCCAGTAAGCGTGATGTTCCCGCCCTTGAAATCAAAGGTGACATGCGGCAACTCGTCGACACGATCACAGGGTACTTCGCATCCGCGACAGACATCAGTGCAGTCAGCGCCTGTGTGGTTCACCACTGCCCAGCCGATCTTGGGAGGTAAAACCATCCATGGGTATCCGTTTGTGTGTAAACGTGCCGTATACCCTGTTAGATTTTCTTGTGAAAGGAGAAGTCCGTCTGGGGTTGAAAGTGTAATAGATGAAGTTTCGATCTGCCAGTTCTCTGTCCCGTTTGGGTAGATGAGGTGCGTTGTTAGATTGCCGTGGTAGAGGTCGGGGTCGGTGCCGCCGAAGAGGATATCGCCTAGATCTTGGTCGGAGTGCGGGAGGCGGATGGACACGATGTTTTGATCTAGGGTTTTTGAGGCGGCGAGGGTGGAGAAGGGGCTGGGGAGTTGGTGTTGGTTTGGATCGTCTGGATCTACCCAACTGAAAGAGGGTTAGTGTTGCTCTTTGGGCTAAATATCAGAGTTTGGATTCAGGAATGAGGTGATGGGATACTGTTTGGAGCGGAACTTCTATCAAGAGTACAGTCTCAGGAGAGGAAGCCAGGAGTAAGAAGCTTTCAGATAGTAGAACCCTCGCCATTAGGTGTGTTTCTTGGGACTTTATATTCAACAGAACGCTATCTTGAAGCAATTGATTGTTCCAAGAGAAGATTCTGTAAATGAAATGTGGCGATTTTACCAGTGACTCAAGCAGAACACATGCTCAAAAGTCTGTGCAGCAGCGGCGAACACAGAAGATCGAAGCCAATGAATCGATAAATACACTTACAAGGGCTTGTTGATTGCCAACCCAAGGATCGTATCCGCGCCTCCGAAAGGCCCCGTAGAAGACGAGTACGCTTCCAGAAATGGCTGATGATCGATATGCAGACCATCACCAACGGTAATGGTATCATTTGAGACGACGCCCTCGCCCCAGATGTAGGCGCCCCAGTGCATTTGGAGTTCAGTGCCGTTCGATTCATAGGTAGAAGAGCGTGAGGAGTTATATTTGAGGTTATCAGAGCAGTATGTGCAGTTTACGGATGGGATGATCATGTCGGCCCAGTCGATGTCGATAAGGGCGCGCATTAGTTGAGCGGGGTGGGTTCCGACGCCAATGAAGGTCCGGTAGCCGAAGAAGATGATGTTCTGGGGGTTTCGTCAGTTATGAAACGACATTACTTACTTGTTGATTCAGGGCGATGTCATGGACATTGTAAGCATACATCAACTGGAAGACCCGTGGCTAATCTGGGTGAAGTAGATAGTGGTCCAGAACCGCCATGTTCGGCAAGTTTCAAAATGTCCTGGTTATTCGGAACATATTGTTGACGTTGAAGGTTGGTAGAAGGCTATGATTGCTAGATTAATCTTCGGACATCCCGCTGTTAACACTCTGGGTTTGATTTACCCGTTCTATGTTGACTTTCTCAATCTTGCCGCGAAACGTTGACGCGTACGTATGGAATGCAAAGGGCAGGAGAAGAGCGATCAAGGTTGTAACCTGCATATTTGCTTTTACCAGTGCATCGACTTACGATTGGACAATATGTGAGGACATCAAGATTGTTAGTATAACATTCTTGTATGAAAATGAGGAATCATTAGAAACGGGTTGGCAGCCTAGATGAATAAAGGAAGCGGCGCAGCGACGAACGAGGCAACCAGAGCGCGTGCTGAAACACGCGAAGGATGCAGTTGGCACGCTGATTATGATCACCAAGAGAGACCATCATCGAATCACTGTTGGCAACGGTGAATTCACAATTCACAGCATAGTCGCTGGATTCTCCTAATAACCTATGTACGAGCCACTCCGGAAATCTGCCTTAGGTTATGAGGCCATAGCGCTCGCTATTCAGTTACCAAAGTGTAAAATGTACCCGAAGACTACTCTACTTTCCTGAGCAATGATCAAGTGTCATATCTTGCGTCAGAATACTCCAAACACCAGACCGGATTGATCAAAAGTCGCTGCCTCCTGATGTCTGGTGTGCACTTTGAAAAACCTTTTATGAGCGCGAACCCCCAGACATGGTTTTCGGGGGTTGGGGCACACCATTTTAACATCTCATCTTTTCTTCCAAGCTGCAGATATTGGCTTGTCACTGAACAAAGCCCGCAGCTCATCAACTTTAGCATCATTCCAAGGCTCTGGAGTCTTGATCGGCGAATATTAAGATATAGACTCGACTGCCAAGAGCTCTATCTTAGTCTGCGGTAATATTACATGTATCAAACCTTATCGATAAGGATTGCCGTATCAATGCAACCAATGTTTACTTCAGTGCTCGCGCAATTCGAGCCCTCCAACCGTGAATCCAAACGCGCCACATACCTTTCTCTATAAAGCAAGCGGTAAACCCGAGCTATTGACGTGCAACACACCACCTCTCGCACGCGACAATGTTCTCCTCCCTCCCCCCCCTCTTCCCCCACGACGTGCGTCCCCCCGCCCCCCCCTCCTCACCGCATAACTAACCACCGCCAGCCCCACACCCTCTGGTACCCATCCCTATCCACCCACCCCCCACCGCCCCCTACCCCCTCCTCGCACGACTCCCCCACCAACAACGCCCTCTCCCCCTCCCACCAACAACACCACCGCACAACCCACCCCCCGCAACCCCCGCAACGAACCCTCCTCTCCATCCTCCGCGCAGACGAAACAATCGTATCGCACCGCAAAGCAAACATCCGCCGATTCGGCGCGGGATGGCTGCGCCCGCCAGGCGTGGCGAAGACGCTGCAGGGAATGTGTGATGAGCGGGCGGAGAGGGAGGAAGTAGAGGGTGCGCGGGCGAGGGAGTTTGCGGCGCAGGAGGCGCAGATGGCGGCGGAGGCGGAGGCTGAAGGGTTGGGGATGGGGATGGAGGGGGAGGAAGGGGAGGGAGGGGTGTTGGGGAGGGATTTGGATGAGGAGGTGCCGGATTTGGATGCTGATGGTGGGGCGTGGAGTGATGCTGATGGTACGGAGGATGAGGGGGAGGGGGGGCTGGATCCTACGGAGACGCATGGGGAGGGGTTGTTGGAGGAAGAGGGGGAGGGGGATTTTGGGGACGGGTTTGAGGGGCTGGGGAGGGATTTGGATGATGAGATTCCGGATGCGGATGCTGATAGGAGTGGGGTTCAGGGGGGGGAGTATGAGCATACGGATACGGAGGTTGAGGATAGTAGTAGTGAGGATGATGGTGGTGTTGTGCAGAGGCAGGGACCGGTTATGGGGACGTTTAGGCAGAGTGGGAATGCGTTTGCGCAGAGGATGGATCCTACTTCTTCTGGAGTACTGGGGAGCTCATTCTTTGGAAGTAGTCCTGTTGGGGTAAGGGATAGTTTGGGTGGGAGGGGTGGTGGGAGGAGGAGTAGGGGGAGGGGAAGGGAGAATTAGATGCATTTGGTGGGGACAAGGCTGTGGGGTTGTTGATGAGGTAGAGGTGGCGTCGATGGTCTAAGCTGGCATCGTGGATCCGTCGGCTTAGGTCGTTAGTTATAGATACCCATAATCGCATCGAGTGTACCAGGAAATCGTTTCCTCTCTAGCATCTACATATACATGGCTATCCCTCTGGTACCTCCCGACGCAATAGCGGACAGCGCAGCTTCTCTGGCCCCAATATGGACAGGCTTAATTGGCCTAGTGATCCTCCCTCAACGCCTTGCTCGCAATGCAAGTCTTCTATGCACTCTGTATATGCTGATATCACTGCTTGATATGTGTCGTCTTCCCCATTAGCGTGTGTAGCCTCTCCTCTCAAATAGCTAGCTCTCAAATTCTTCTTGCCATTCCATGTGCATCAGAACAACCAAACATAAACAAATATCAACCACACAGCCAAAAAGAACCCAACCCAAACCTTCCACCCCACGCCCGTCTTCTCTGCCATCCGTAACATGCGGTTCATGGTCCCTCGTAACCGTACTCGCGTGTTATCAAAGGAGTCATTCATGGCGTCGGCTAATGAGGAGGAAGTGCGGATCTCGTCACCTATTGAGACTGTGAGCTGTAAGAGGGTGTTAGCAGAGCAGGCGGTGATGGAGGTGGGAGGCGGATAGGAGAGGCGAACATCTTTCAGCATTTTCACTTTGGCACTTATGCCTTCTAGTTCGTTGTCGTTTTGGTTTTCAAGTTCTGAAAGGACGGCGTCGCTATATTGACCTCTATAACACCCATAGTAGCATGTCAGCTCTTGGTCTTGGCCCCTTTCACAAGCTCCGCAAGCTCTTGATACCATATGCCCCGCAAAGAGTATAGACCTGCCCTATACCCATTGCCCTCGCTCTCTCATGCGTACATGGGGCGTACCTCGAGTTCGGCGTAGCTGCCCTAAAACCCCCATTCACCTGCCCCATCCCACTACCGCCCACTCCCACGCCTGAACCTGCCGCATACCCGTATCCACTACCTCCTCTTGCGGGTGAATTGCTACTAGTGCGATTTCGATCACCCGTGTAGGAGTCGAAGAGGGCGGAGCGCGGGTCACGCTGGTGAAGGGTCGAATTGCCGAATCTGCTGGAGACGGTCATTGTAAGCTACAATGTCTGCAACAAGAGTGTGAGAGATGAGCCAAGCAGCAGGTACCTTGAAGCCATATCAATTATAAGGGATGCCTACAATGAAGGGCGCGCGAACGGGGAGGTTTGAGAAAGGTGGCCTCTGCGGGAAGGGGAGGGCCGGCGCAAAGGCTGCAATAAATTGGGGACAGGAGATTAGTGGTTCATTGTCGTAATTCAAAGTGAATTTAATGGAGGCAGCGATCGAGGAAAAGTGAAGGTGGCCATTGTGGACAGCGAATGGTTGGTCACCAGTTGGTGTTCTGTGAGCAACAATTTCACGGAGGTAGATCGGTAAGGCTTGGCGTACACACAATGCTGTTTGCGGATAAGAGGTCGCGCACAGCTGGGGTAGACAATGCAATTGTGATACTCTACGGTAGGATATGAGCTAGCAAGATTTCCATTGCGGAAGATCCTTATCCAAGACGAGCGTAATACGCCATTGTTCGTGCCACCCTCGCCGTTCAGCTTGAAAGGCTGTAGAAATGTCCTGCCGGTAGATGCTTTTGTAGATCGGCTGTTGGTAGGGTATACCCATGATCTCATCTAGAGCAAGTCTTTGATCGCATCATCCACAGTTCGTCCACCTTAACCATGCTCAACAATGCCACGAGAAGACCGCCAAACAGAAAGTCTGCGCCTAATCAGCCATCTTCTCATCCTGCTCCTCAAAGTCGTCATCATCTTCCTCGTCATCATCTTCCAGCTCGGGGCCAGCTTTCTGGGATGCTTCGACGAAGTCAATCTTAACACCGCGTGTGCGACGGCCGTCAGAGATGATGTTGTCGGTATCGATTTCCTCCATGTTGTCTCGGTCGTCTTCTTCCGCTACACAAGAGGCATTCATATCAGCTAGGAACATGGGTGAGACCCAGGTGACAGTGATTGGACATACATTCGTCTTTTGTCTGTGAGCGCAGAGTGTCAGTGATCGACTTGTGTAACGTGGTTGCATTGGCGCCTGGAGATCCATACCTCATCTTCTGCGCCAGTCTCCTCGTCTGAGCTGCTGTCGTCCTCGCCCATGCTCACGTCTTGCGCTGAATCAGCCTTGCCCTTTCCTTTCCCTTCAGCGACGGTTTGGGCTGGGTTTGTCTTAGTGCCGCCTACGGTAGGATCGGCACTGCCTTGGTTTGAGGACATGATTGGGAGATTGAGATATGTAGATATGTAGAACACGAAAAGGGAGACGATTGCACAATCTTAGCAGTGTTGACTCCTAAGTTTGGGGTGACCAAGTTGGTGAAGTGGAGAATGTTTCGCGAAAAATAACCAGATTCGCCTGGCGCGACGCGGCTCAACATCGAAGGTTATGTCCGTAATATTGTATGTGTAGGTCTTAGCCTGGCGATGCGGTGTTGGGATGCGGCTCAATTCGGGATCAACAGGGGTGACATAAGTCACTAAACCTCCGAAGCCCCCCGGGATCCCCGGAGCATCCCCTGGGGAAACCTCGGAGACTTATGGCAACCCCTGTTGGGATCACAACTCTGATCACGAGATTTTTGCATGGAAGATGCAGAACATGGTCAGCAGACTTTTTCTCCCTCAGAGCCATCAACTACGCGATGAAATAGATTGTGTACGATCCGCAACAATGTTGATGAGAAGAGGTAATAATGCAATCTGCCTGTCCCTGCAGGGCTCTGCCGTCACTGTCAGGTCTGGTCACACACTGGCCTCAGTCCTCCGCGCTTCGCTCCGCAACGTAATTTTACCCGACCTCACTTCCTCAAGACCTGCCCCCCTTCACGACTACAGAACACCACTTTGCAATGATTAGTACCAAAATTGTGTAACTTGAAACCTACTCTTCCGGAGATTCAACAATGAGTAAGATAGCCAACGGGACATCCAGTGGGACATTGCCACATCTGGTACAAATACCGCGCGCAACGGACTGGCGTTGGTATCCAGCTTCGTGTGCATCAAAGCTGTGTTCCGTCATTAGACACCCTGCAAAGGTACACAGCCAACAACCGAGACAGAGAACATGCAACGGGAAGACAAAGAGTTGAATTGACAGAACGGCCATCGCCATGGTGTTCATATTCTGTGTAGCGCCAAGCGAAACCTTCATCTTCTCCTCGATACTACACCATCTCCAACAAAACCCGAACTCTTCTCCATGCATTGATCCATACTCCTCTTCATACCTATTTCCGTTGTCTCCCCGTCACTGTCCCGTCCTAATCATTCAGTCTTTCCCATGATAGCATCCTCGAGCTCGTCAACGTACGCCTTGGTCTTGGCCATAGAGCGAGACGTATCCTTCCCAAGGACCAACTGCTCATGCGTCTGTGGTGTCTTAAGCCAGCTTCTCAACTGGGCCCTCTCGTTCTCCGCAGACACAGCCACTGCACTGGCGGTGAGACATGGGCTCGTCAGGTCACTCCAGCGATCAGCAAGAGCCTTGGTCTTGGCACATGATCGAGATACAGCCGCCCCCACAGCCACTTGTTCATGCGTCTGAGGCTTCTCAAGCCAATCTTTCAGCTGAGAGGTCACCACCTCCCCAGAGCGGACCAGTGCATCGGTCGTGAGACGAGGAGTTGTGGTATCACTGTCAATGATGCTGGTTAGCAGGGACAGAGTCAGAACATCATCAGGGGCACACAAACGACATGATTGATTGCTGCTGCTCGAGTGGCCTTCAATGGTATGTAATTGCGGGGTCCACGGGAGCGTCGTTGGCCTCTTATGGTAATAATGCGAGCGAATGACGGTTGTGAGGCTCGTGGACAGATCCTAGCCCGGTGTTCAGAACGTGCTCCTGACTTGCGAGCCTGATTGATGAACGCAACCTTTTCTGATGGCGTGCAGGTGTGCTGTACAGCGATGTTGGGCTCCCCATCGCCGGAGCAGCCGTATCGAAAATTTAGTGCGACTTAGTGCGGGTAACATTGCCGAATCTTGCTCAACCTCCACCATTATTTTCTGTTGATTGATACTTGATCACGTTTAGGAATAAAGCTGTCGAGTCCTTGCGAGTGTACTATTTTGTCAAGCTCCAAGAGTTGTGGCCTTCCCCGGCGACTCCGCCGCATTCTGCTTTGTTCTCGGTTTTCGCATAGGCTATACAGTGCCTGCTAATTCATCCACACGAGTATTGTCCATCTATAGTGATTCTTCATGGAATCCAAGCTTTCGACCTACTGGCATTGTCGTTCTTGACCCACGAGCTAGCCATGTCCCACGCCTAGGAAGGATACTGGAGCAGCTACATGATCTAAAGTGTGATCATCTCGCCTAAGCATCCTTCTAGCTACAAGCATGCTCGGCTCATTCCATGATACATAATAGCATTTACTCATGAGCCCCTTTCGCTCCCAGGCACCCTCTTACGATTCCATGTCCATGTTCGACCTACAAAGCTATGCTCTGAGAAACGTCATGTCATGAGAAAGAAGCAAGTGCCGCCTAGCGACTCGAGTGATAAGCTATGCTGCTCCATCTGGAAGTTTGCAAACATAAACTGCTCGCTGAGCTTGCAGATCAAGGCCAACATCGAATGGATAATGGCGTAGATAATCGCCAACACCTCGAGGTCGTCTATGTTCTCAATCGTGCCGGTGGAGGCTCGGCTTAGGCTTGGAGAAACTCCTGCAACATCTTCGAGGAGTGATGGATTGCATTACCGTTGTAGTTCATCCAGGCCATCCATTCTACATAAATGGACCACGATTGATGTCAAGCATTGCGTCTACTGATGGCATGAGAAAGCGGCCGGGAAAGGCGCATCCCTCCCGTGTGTATGCCAGGATTACTAAAAACTACGATAGATAATTATATCATTCTATCTTCCAACTTCCCACACGATCAATCTATGCTTCTACCCACGTGCCGAAGACCCAAGACGCCAAACTTACCATCATGATTCATACCTTACCCACGATACTATAATAAAAATACTTGACCTCCATACCCCCCAACCCCCCAAATCATTCCAAACCCCACTGTGAATATCATGTAACTTCAACAGAAAGCCTAGAAAACCCCAGAAAACCCAAAAAATCCAAGCAGCGTCCCCATTGAATCCGAACCGCCGCTCTCCCACAATACCCACAATATCAAGCCACATTTGCACCCCGAAAGAAAATTCATAGCACCATAAGTCCATCCCCCCCATCTTCCTAAATGTTAGTGAATAGACTACATGGCATGCTCGAAGGCGTACTATTAGTATGATGCGCTTGTCTCATTATTAGTTTGGAAAAGGTATGTCGTTTGGCAGGTGCAAGGTGGTGATGTGCTGATGTGCTGATGTGCTGATGTGCTGATGTGCTGAAAGAAGGTATACTGTGCTTAGGATGTGGGTGGGTGGGCGGGTGCTTATTCGAAGTCGTGCTTAGGAACGGTGAGGTGCTGCGAGATGGAAATGGTGTGAGGTGGTGATATGGATTGTATTATATTGGAAAATGTGCGTTGAGTATTGGTGGAGATTCTTGGGAGAATTTTAAGGTAGCTATTGCAAGCGAAAGGGGTTTTGGGGAGTACATATGAAAATAGTTGGTGTATGGAAATCGCGTGGATGTAGTAAGGTATACGTGCTACCGTAGCCTTTGGCTCTATGGATTGAAGGTTATGGGAAAGATGATTTGACGGCTCAGTTTCCTTGACTCACGCTGGAATGTTTAGATGGCTTTGTTTCTCCGTGATTGCAGTGTTTGTATAAACTGAGGCTAAGCCAGAGTGGGACTAAGCAGGCCATTATGTCGTGATGCGGGAATGGGTTTTCCATCTTTACCGAGATTTATGATGGGCCGATATCTGGCCGAAGATGCGATCAGATGCTGATGTTCTGATGCGCGAGGTCGTGTCGGCCACAGTGGGTCATGGGGAGCTCTTGCTAGGTGGTTGGCGCGGGAGCCTCGAGATTAGGGGTTGCTGAATGACAGAAGCACTGTGTACTGGCATTGAAATTGGAGATGAATGATGTAGACTTTGTGGAGGCGATGAGTGGGGTTTGGCATGCTATCATGGCCGTTAGGTTGCCTCGAGAGATTTGCTGCTTGGGCACGACTGTTAAGGAAGGGCACGTGATTTAGGAACATGTCGAGGTGAACACAGCTCAGGAGCTCCATCGATTAGGTACCGGGGAAGATCGAGCTTGTAGGCGGGTTGAACCGAGGACACTTATGTTTAGACAGACTGAGATGTTCCAGATCAATGAAGATCTTTCCATATAGGTATATAGCTTTGCCAAATCGTTCTCGGGGCCCCGATCGCTGCTTGCACAAGCCATCCCGGCGAGTCTTAGCTTCTCACGTCGTATCCATTGTCACCCAAGAACCATCAGACCCCACGCCAAACTGTCTCTTCTTGCCAATTTTCGGGATATACTGTGTTTGCTCCGTTCGCTAAAAGTAATGAGACGACATCTGGCCGACTCCTCCACTCAAGAGCGGAGCGTAATGGAGTCATGTAATCCTCGAGGGTATAAGCGTTGACATCGGCGCCTCGGTCAATCAGAGCTTGCATTGCGGATGTGTGGCCGGAATCAATTGCACAGTGAAGCGCAGTGCGGCCATGCGGATCTCGGACGTCGACGTCAAAGTCCAGTGGAAGCACGTCTAACAACTCTTTCACTTTTCCAGACTCGGCTGCGCAATGCAAAGCGGTGCCATACCAGTTTTCCATTTGCACATCTGCTCCTCTCTCTAACAGCATTTGTATCAAGCCCTTGTGCCCGTACGACGCAGCCACGATAAGCGCAGTGGTGCCCATTACAGTCTTCGAATTGATTTCTGCTTCCTTAGAATCGAGAAGTCGTCTGGCTAGGCTCTCTAATCCAAAGACAGCAGCAAGATATAGTCCATTTTGACTTTCAGCTTCGTCAACTTCCCAATATTCCTGTCTGCGACCTTTAATGTATTGGAAGATTTGACATGCGCATGACCGTTGAGGTCCCGCTCCAAGGAAATGGTGGGTAAATCTGTCTACACTACCGTCAAGTGCAAGGCGTATGTGGTCACCCCAGTGTTGAACAGCATATATGACCAAGACGTTACTGGATATCAGAGCCCGAATTTCATCTTCTTCCTCGCGACAGCCAAGGGCGAAAGTATCGAAGAGCAAATAGGTCATCAACATTTCTGCAATTTTCTGATTGCCCGTGGGAAAGAATCGGTCCTGATGTTCGTGGAGATACTGTTGTATGGAGTAATGCACGAAGCGTATGACGGAACTCCCCTTGTCCACGATCACTAGTCCCTGGCAACAATCGAGCATGAGCTTTTGCGACGGCCGATACTTGGCGTTCAGAGAAGTATGCTTTGGCCTGATGGCAAGTGCCTCACTCAACTCGGTCACGAGTAACGGCCTTTGGGCAAATAATATCCACTACGCAAAATCTTGAGTCAGCGTTGCTCTCCATCGACAGGAAGAGAATAAGACACATCTGGGGAGCAAAGCCTGGTTCGTCACTCCATAACAGGTTGCAGGGCTTGGAACCCCCAATGAGGAAGACAACTCTCGGAAAAAAATTACGAGTGGATGAAGCAAAGTCAGCGGCAATGTGCACTAGATATACACAGAGAAAATGGAGCAATGTCAGGGGACACATCGAAGATGATTGCTCCCAAAATCGGACTTGTAGACCACTGTAGGCGTGGGGGTAAGGATCTCGGACGTATTTTGTATTGTTGTGCTGTACAGCACAATCACTCACCCTCGAAATGGACTGTGAGGGATGTTCAAAGGCTCCGAGGGTTGGACGAGAGACATCGTCATGAACAATGTCCCAAAGATAAAACATCCAAGGTTCGCTCCCAGAGCTGTATTTGCAGAACATCGAACGCTCCGTAGATAGAAAACTTTCCGAAAAGTACGTACCATCAGCGTGTTCATACCCAGTTTCTTACGCCCGTCTTGTTGTTTACTGACCCTCAACAAGGTCTGTTCAAAGGCATCGCTTAAACCTTCTGGCATCTTCTCGAGAGCTTCTTCCATTTCTCCTGCGGTAGGCTCATTCAGGATCGTCCGCGTCTGTAGGACGGCCAGCAGAAACCTGGGCACATGTTAGAAATCGCTTGGCCAAAACGAATCATCAGCATACGGCTGTCTACACGTACATGTCGTTCGCTTTCTGGCTAATCACTTCGATGATCTCGTTCTTGAATTCTTCGTCAATGAAATTGGGGTCATCGCTGTTTTCGATCTCGTTAAAGACGTACTTCTTCAGATCGGATGACGTAGCCTCGATCAACATTGTTGGAGATAACCCAAAGGCTTGCTTGATATCTTCTGCATGCGGGCGACTGGTCACAAACATCCTCATAAAGGTCTGCTTTTGTAGATTGTCCAAACCCCTGAGCATTGCTTTCCTGTGATTCTTGGCACACTCATCCAAGGCATCAACGATGATGTAGACTCTGTCAAAGCCTTGAGATGTAGATATAAATACCTGCTCTAGGTCTTGTTGTTGAGGTTTCCTCGATTGACTTGCAAGCTTCTGATAAAGCTGGATCACAGAAGCTGGAAGTTCGGACTTGTGAAGGAGGAGCTGTTTGAGTAGACTCGCAAACATGTCACCGGCCGACTGTTCATCATGTTCTCGATAGTCGAAGTAGAAATGGACTATCGCCTTGTTCTGATGGATGATAGTGTCGGTGAGTTGGTCGATGACTAATGATCTGCAAATGTAATGTTAGCTACTGGAGATGGGTGCGAGAAGCAGGGCTCATACGTAAGCACGGACTTCCCAGAGCCTGGTATACCGTCACAGCATAAGACGTTGTTACTCAGCTTTTGCTCGTCACGCCAGCGTTTATATCTGATGTCATGCAACAGCCATTCTCCGGTACCATCCACACGCGGCATACGCACGTTATGGTGCTTCTGTTCATGGCTCCGCGCCGAAAGCCAATCCAAAACTTTGTTCCGCTCCGCAGCCATACGATCGTCATGCAAGGACTCAGATTGCTCTTTGATCGATTGCTCCATTGAGCACGTTCGATTATCAACCTTCTCAAGTAGCTGAAATGTCTCTAATTGCTTTCCCAAGACTTCAAGCACCTCTGTCGAGGTTTTGGAGAGCAGCCCACACCCATCGATCGTCAATGCGAACTGGATCCACTGGGCAAATGCTCTGAGCTCCCCAATCGTCTCACGGTGTTCTTCTACACTCAAGGGCCACTTCAGGCGACTCAATCGGCTTCTGCCGTGTCCATGTAGCTTGTCATATAGAACATTGAGCTTATTTCTACACGCATGTGTGCTGGAGACTAAAACCGAGGTATTCTCAAAATGTCGAGTCGCTTCACTCTCGCTCTTCAAGAACCGGTCCAGTCGCGAGATGTTGGAATGAAGAACATTAAGCTCGTTCATGAATTCTACAGCAGCTACCTTTCCATGCTTCACCTCGTCGATATAGGTTTTAGCAAGGGTGAGTGTCTGGGTAGCCACATTCAGAAGGCCAACGATACCGACAGTGATCGAGAATGGATCCATATTAAGATACCGGATACACGTGATGGATGCAGTATAATCATAGAATGCTCGGAACGATACTGCAAGCTTCTGACTGACAGCCTGTCAGCAGCCTGTCTTATGGTGTGTACGTCGAAAACATATTGAAGTGGCCCAAAATTCGATACGGAATGCGTCAACGAGCTTGGGAAGAGGCTGCGAAAGTACAAGCGTGCAATGGGATGATTCTTGGGGTGGGAGCGGCTGACTTGGAGCAATGAATACCGCGAGAGCCTTCTTGGCGCTACTAATTCGGTGTATTTTTCTATCCCGAACTAGCGCGAAGCTAAGGGATAGGGTCTATATAATTCTACAATCTTGTTGATCAGGGTCATCATGGCCCTCCACAACTTGTGCCTTCCAACGAACAGCTCTGTCTGAGCTCGTTGTCCTGGGACAATAGCTCGGGACTTCGCGCACGTCCTTGTCACTACTCTCAATCGTTATCTTCCGGAGCGGGTCTTGACAGTCTAGACGTCGAAGAGATATGGGGCCCCCATCTCAGGAGTCTAAGCCAATCAAAAACACCTGGTGGCGTCGATCCCTTACCATTGCAGCCATCAAACTCTGCAAGCGCTGGCGTCCACGACATGGCAGTGTACTCTTTCTCTCCAAGAAGACATGCGTCAAGTACAACTATTTCACACACCTCTCCGAAGCTGCTACGATGCAGTTTATCGCTCGCAATACCTCAATTCCGGTGCCAAAAGTCTACTGTACCTTTACACGTAAAGAGCGGTCATACATCGTGATGGAGAAGATCAACGGAGAAATACTTGGCCAGGGCTGGTGTTCGCGGACAAAAGAGTCGAGGGAATACATTCTGAAGCAATTGAGTGACATGATTGAAGAGATGCGGCGCATAACATGCCCCAGCAATGTTCAGGTCGCAAATGTTGATGGGGGAACCCTCTATGACTGTCGGCTTCCTGGGCTTCCCGGGGCGCCTGATCCACGTAGACGGTTTGGACCATTCACACACCTTTCAGACTTCCATCGCTTTCTGAGACGGGGCACCGAAGCTCATCCAGACCACTACCCGGAGGTCAACGAGCTGATCACCATGCATGAAGGCACCTGGCCACTGTGCTTTACGCACGCCGATCTTAGCAGCTTGAATATCCTCGTACATGGAGATAATGTGGTGGGCATTATTGACTGGGAGACTGCGGGGTGGTATCCGGACTACTGGGAATATACAATGGCATGGAACGTCAATCCACAGAACGAGTTCTGGCAGAAAGAGGTCGATGGGTTCCTAGAGCCAAGACCGAGAGAATTAGCCATGGAGAAGGTGCGTATGAGGTACTTCGGTGACGTTTGAACGCTCAACGCGACCTCTATGAAACTAGCTGGAGGGCCCGGGAATACTACAGATACTACATACAACGATGGTGCACAGGCAACCGCTCAAGCAATAACCTCACGCCCCGCCAGCAGGTCAAAAGTTGCGGCATTTCTCATATCAAACTTGCCCTGCGGCGCTCGACCATCAAACCGGTGCTGATCCTTCTTGTCTTGAACATACTTCATAGCCGTATCCCTCACCCTTCGCCAGTCAAGCTGAGAAGTTCCTATGGCTTTCTTATCGGCCTGCAGCTCTGCTAACGCTTGCTTGACCCATATTACGCAGTTCCAAGCAGGATCACCTTCCTTGTCTGACAGGTATACTCTCGAGTGCGCTCTGGAGACGCTGCCTATTGGTTACCTTCCCAATCAACACGCGGACGAGAAGCATATTTGTTGCAGCGAGAGTGATGTTTTGCTGTTCAAAATCCCACCACGCCTGGCCAGCTCCAACCTGTCGGTCTCGTACGTGATAACGCGTGCCTCGCGAGTCGTCACTTTCTTCTTTCGGTCCCACAATCAGGCCCCAATGGTATCTATTGGTATCCACAGGTCAGCGACGATCCCTACTTGAGATATGTCCTTACCCACGTGTCCTCCCTGCCCAGCATGGTAGGAGCGGCACCTCGAGCGTAAAGGGCCACATACAGCCGGTCCTTGTTAGAAGGCATGTTGGCGTGGAATCAAAGTGGATCTGAATTGTAACACTAGTATATGGTTTTGTTGTCCGCTGCAGGTAATGAGGTGTACAATGACAGTATGAGATGCTGATAAGAAGTGGTGAGTTCTTGCAGGAATGCTCGGTGGGTAAGCTATCTATCTATAACGGGCTGCTCTTCACGACATCATGAATAGTATCACTTTGAAAACCAGGCTACGCCCTGGGCGCTTCTCTGTGATCGCAGTGAGACCAACGATTTCTCTTTAGCGCCCTGACATTGGTCTTGCCCGACCTCCGCGCTTCAAACAACGTCTTGAAACGAAAATTTGGCGGAATAGCGCCGGCGGCTAGTGACACGCAGCACGCTTGGCAGCTTTCCGGCCAAGCCGAAGCTTGAACCTCATGGTGTTTTGACTTTTGGGAGCAAGCGAAGGAAGCGGTTGCCAAGTGGGTGTTTGAAGTGCAAAACAAGCTGAGGCTAGCATTCGCCTGGCGGCTGGGTGTGCAAGTCTGGCCAAGGTCTGCTGTGCCATTGTGAACTCTGGGCTGTGAAGACCGGACGTCGAGGCTGGTGCCTTTGCAATCTCCACGTCGTCCAGATCTGAAGTCGACATTGTCGGACGTTCAACCGGGGTGAGTCCGGTTGAATTTCTCATATGCCGTAGTAGCTTCGGGATGGATTTCCGGCAGACCTAAAGGTAAGCTCTCCCTAGACAGTCCTGCCGCCTGCATTGTTTGTTCTGCAGTACGCAACTCTTCTTTTGCCGCGACCAGCTTTGCTTCGTTCTTGATGAGTTCCCTATCTGGGACCACAAGTGGTGATTGTGGCCCCACTTTCGGCTTGCGTATGCGCCTCTGGAACTCTTCTCCCACTTCGATCATCTGAGCTGTGGTGCTGTTAAATTGCAATGCTTTATGATGGCTATCAGACGGCTCTAAGCCTAGACTCTTGGCCTTGAGCTGAACTATCCCCTGCTTCAGCTCTTTGATATGGGTGTCTAGCCATCTGACAATATAGACTGGTTGCTCTTGCTCCCATGTCCCTCGTGTGAGGTTTGCATTGAGCACTGTTGCGGCTTTGAAGGAAGTGAGGTTAAAGTCGTCGGGCCAGCCGTTGGCTAGGTAGAGCTCTTTGGCTACTGCCGCCTACGAGAACCGTCAGCATTGTCGCAGCTATGAGAGATTCTTGGTGCAATTGAGAAGACTGGGCAAGGGCTGCTTACCGAGGGCTTCGAGTATGGCGTATACTCAGCTGGCAGCCACTCCAAGTTCCTGAACTTCTCGATAAAGTCCCGGAGCACGTCTGGAGCATGCCGACTTGGAAGGTGTTCCCATGCGTTGACGTTTCTTGACCACGTCCCTTTGTCCACCACGTGCTCTAAGTTGGGGTCTTTTGAGCAACCACATAATTGGTTGGTAAGTGATATACGATCTGTTTAGACAATTCCAAATCAGCGTTACAGACTCAGAGGGTACAGCATGACATGAGGTTCCACTTACTTGTCCAGGTGTCCAATAAGAAAACAGCACCGTGTGCTCCCACGGCATTCAATGCCACCTGCCAAGGCCTCATATACGGCCCCTTCTCACTATGATAGCTCCACCCGTCCGGCTTCGCATGGAATGGATCTCGACTCTGCTCTAGCTGGTCATTGTACCTAAAATCCGCAAATTGCGATTCAAATAGCCATGCTCTATCATTGCCCTCAACATATGGTAGCCGTTGCAGAAGATCAATAACTTGTGGTGCCATACCAAGCGATTTCGCAAATTGGACGTTGACTGGAGGAGTGTGAGGTGGGTACTTGATGGCCTCTGGTGGGAATTGACCCATTTTCGAGAGTACTTCGTAGAATTCTGTAGTTAAAGATGCAATTTCTGCGGCATTGAAGGTCGTGATTGGATAATGAGAGAAGTAGGTTGCAAAGAAGGGTCTGGTGAGGTATCTAATAGGCGTTAAAACACAAAAGATGATGATTGCTACACATATCATATAATGGTTTCGATGGCGGCGGTAGGAAAGAGACCTCCGGCGGGCACGCGGAGGGCTGTATGAAAGGCCTTTCTCGGCTTGTAATTCTTCGTAATTCATTATGGAACGATGAGAGAAAAACATGCATGATCAGATAGCAGAATAGAGGTGAGTTGAGCGATAAACGAAGCACAACACGTTGGCATATAATAGTATGCTTGTAGTTGGAATCCCCCGCGCGGCCTGAAACGGGACTTGAAACATGTTTTGAGGCTTATTACTCAATACCGGCAAACATAAGCGCAGCACCAATATGCGAGATGCGGGATGCAAGGAGCTATTGGGGAGTTGTCTGTTCGGCATATTGGTAACCGCTAGGAAGTGGCTATGTTGGACCCTTTGTTATAGCTAATGTCCGGCTTACGGACACATGCGCGTACAAGCATACGTGTCACCTTAAGAAAGCTGCGACTCTCCAGGCTTCTACACGAGCCACTGAAATGCTCAAGAGTAGTAGCGCCATGCTCTTGTGACGGCGAAAATTTTTGATTGGCAGATTAGTCGATATGTCTTGAACCAGTCTTCTGTTGGCGATAACCCTATGACATTAGCTTGATGGTCCGACCAGTCACTTACTGAATAGTTGGTTAGTCAGTTATTTCATCATTCTTTGGCTCGTAGTTAGTCCAATTTGAGATTTTAGTAGTCCGATTTTCAATGGTTGGATTTATGTAGTTGGTGATCTTGAGTAATGTGTCTTGGTTAGGCGTGTTACCTATATAGGTTAGCGTATTGCTCTATCGGTTTAGAAACCCCAACCCTCCGGCTAAGTTCAGATGATCTCACCCTCGGTTTCTTCTGGCTCAAGTTGCGGATGAGCGCGACCAGCCAAGCACAGGCAGGACAGCTCATAATCATCGCAAGTCTCACTACGTACAAGCTCTTTTGACGCCGCCGATTTAACATCTGCAAGTCCTCTGCCAATAGCATCTCTTCTCACGTCTATTACGCTGTTACCCATATACTACGCCGCGGTCCACGCTCCCCGTTCATCTCGCCTTTGGGGGGGCTTACACCATAGCCAACGCGCCTGTGTTCCTTTGGATAAGTAAGATTATGGGGTTCTTTGCTACATAGTCTGGGATAGACTTGGCAACGGTGCGGATACTGACTCTGTGGCTTCGTTTCACGCTAGCAAGGTACGTGCATTATCACATATAGAACGAATCTTTGACCTCGGATCTTCAATCTCCCTGTCATGCCTCAGAACGACATCTTTGTTAGGTACAGAATGTGATATAAACTTTAGAGAGAATGCGGTGAAGTTAACGGGAAGATATCTAACTCCAATGCTTTACTAATTCGGTTGTTGCACTTACAGATTGCTTACCAAGCCAAATCTACATGCCGCTAGGAAGGTTGAGGTTAGGCATATGCACTAGAGTCTCTAAGCGTCTTCCTCGTATCAGTCCTTCGATCGCGTTTGTGGGTCTAGATTCTATAACGATTGGTAGCAATGTCCATTTTCAAGTACTTGGATTCAGTCGTGGCGTTTCCAGCACCCATAGTTCCCCATCTGGCCAACCTTTATATGAGGTCGTGGCTCCCGGCTAATGCCAGGAGACGTGAGAGTAAAGCAAGGTGATAGCAAAGAATGATCTTCGTTCCTATTGCCCAAAGTTTTTTCACCTTTGATTAGAGTGTCCAGTGTGCTCTTGCACTTATTTCAAAATGTCGTCAACCCGCCTCGATCCGGTGGGCACCGGAGTCCTTCCCTCTGTAGTGGAGTCAGGTGATCAATCTGTGGTACAAGAAATTGACATCCTCAATCCTGGTTCCATGACGCTCAGCACTACAAAGACTGCGCAAGCAGACGATTACAATGCTGGAAGTGAGAGCGAAAAGGGCCAGCATGATGAAGATGAAAAGCCGAGACACGTGGGGTTCTGGCACCACGACCTGGTCAATGTGCGCCTACATGTTATGAACCTATGGACGAGAACGGGTAAGTAAGAACTGATTGACATCTTTGCGAGCTGATTGATGACTTTCGTTGCTTCTACAAGTCTTGATCCTCTTCGTCTTTATAATACTTGTGCTCGCTCTATTTAATGGCGTCTTCTACCACATACCAAAGAACTTCTCTTCATTGATCGTCTACGTGGTCGACTTCGACGGCCAAGTTGCCCCATATCAAGGCGTTCCGCCGCTTGTAGGACCAACAATCGTTCAAGCCACCGAAGCCATTGCTAGATCTAAGACACCTCATCTGGGCTATATCACAATGCCGCCATCGAAATTCAACAACAATCCAACAGCTGTACGGCAAGCAGTCTATGACTTCAAAGCCCATGCTGCCGTCATAATCAATGCCAACGCTACTGCACTCCTTCGACAAGCAGTTGATCAGGGTAATGCTACATATGATCCCAATGGCGCAATCCAAACCATCTATGTATCCGCCAGGGATCAGAACACCATACCAGCATACGTCGTCCCGCAGCTGACAGCGCTCGAGAGAGCTGTGACGACTCAGTTCGGCGCTCGATGGACCCAGAGTCTGATGCAAGATACAACGATCTCACGAGCCAATCTTCAAAGCGCACCTCAAGCAGTTTCCCCAGCCATTGGATTCACAACCTTCGATCTTCGCCCCTTTGGCCCTGCTAATGTTACCCCAGCAGTATCAATCGGACTTATCTACCTCATCATCATAGCATTCTTCAGCTTCACCTTCTTCCTCCCCATCCATCTCAAATACCTCTCCCCTCGAGGTCATCCACCTCTCCACTTCCATCAGCTCATCGTCTGGCGCTGGTTCGCCACCACAGCCGCCTACTTCTTCCTCTCACTAGGCTACTCATTCGTAGCTCTTGCGTTCCAGGTGCGCTTTACCAATCCGCCAGCGTCTCCGACTGAGCCTGCCATCAACCCATCTGCATATGGGAAGGGTACTTTTGTCGTGTATTGGATGATTAATTTCTGGGGGATGGCAGCACTGGGTTTGGCTTGTGAGAATGTGGCTATGGCACTTGGCCAGCCGTGGACTGCTATGTGGTTGATCTTCTGGGTCATTACGAATGTTTCGACCGGATTTTACAGTCTGGATCTAACGCCACGATTCTACTACTGGGGCTATGCGTGGCCCTTGCACCATAGTAAGCCGCCTTCATCCAGCGCCTTGCACTGTTAGATACCTGACCTGTCGTGAATAGTCGTTGAAGCATCTCACCAAGTCCTCTTCGACCTGCACTCCCGCATCGGACTCAACTTTGGCGTCCTGATCGCCTGGACCGTCATCAATACCATCCTGTTCCCTCCAGCATGCTACCTCATGCGTTGGGAGCAGCAACGCGCGGCTCGAAAGGCGAAAGCGAAGGAAGAAGGGTGGCTGAAGGCTATGTCCAAGCAGAGGACCAGACTTGGATTACCCAAGTCGTAAATTGAGACGGTTTTGTGGCGTTCCAGGGTCTTCGATGCGTAGTGAAAAGCCCCTTCTATTCTCTCTACCAACTAGATAATCGGCCTTTACGATCTTGAAGCTGTTATGACTGTCTACGTAGCTGAGGTAAATAGCCACCGCATCTCCGAGAGTAGAACAAATCAGAAGTTGTGAATGGACTTAATTTTCACGTATCGGAGCAAAGAGCGAATGCTAGGGATACGCATTCGAATCCATCTTCTAATTCGAGGATGATTTTCCAATATTCAAAAGTCATGTTCGAGGTCTGATGAGCGTAATACTGCAGCCATGAGGTACGACACTGGGGAGGTTCAAGCTGCTAGGGAGACGAAGGATACGAGAATGAGTCTAGCGGCTTGGAAAGGAGGGTTGTCGAGGGGAGAGAGTGTACGAGGCCGGGATCGATTCCTCTGAGGTCAAGTCCGCATATCGAAAGGCTACTACTGAGGTACTTCTGCATTTGCACTGTGGTAGATTCCGTGGTCTTCCTGAGATGGACGCTTTCGCTTTTCAAGATATGTGCAGCTAACAACCCCTAGGCAGCCAAAGCATAAGTGCCCAGTATAGCATACACGTCCCAAGGTGGTTACCTTTCCACTTTGCAATACCTCTGCAACAAATGCCGAATTCACTACCAATACATGCTCCACCTTACGAATCCGAGTACAAAAGAGGATCCGCAGATTCTATGGAATACCTCGATTATAGCAATGCACGAATACTTTACACACTAGGTAAGATAGAGTAGACCGGACCGGACGCCGCCGTTGCCTATTGTAATAGCCAAAGTCTTGGCTATTGGCGAGAATTCAGCTATCGATCACAAGCGAGAATAGTCCCGGAAGGCGGGCCCCAGCGCCCCTCAGCAACCCACTGTTTGGGTACCAGTAGCGCTTTAGGGGCTCGCTTAGAGCATCTGTTTAGGGGAGCCTTCCACCCAAAAAGCAACGAAGTCTTTCTTGGCCATGACGAGCACTTTACTGTTGTATTGACAGTAGTCGTGTACAAGCAACGTATATCTCTCGTCAATTGCATTCCCCATGTCCCCCGGCTGTAGCCAATGACTCCATATGTACCTAGCCGACTAGCAATGATGCTAGACAAGCGACGCGTATCGGAGCGTGAGTTGTCCCCGCAGTAGCTTCTTGTCTATCGAAATTCACACGGAAGGCGCAACGTAACAGGTTACACGGCTCTGAAAGTGACTCCGATGCGGCAATCGTACAAAATGCGGCAAAGTCCTGCATCTCGCTATTTGCTTTGCCTGCATGATTCGAATTGTTCGTATCCGAGCGCTGTGGAAGAATCTATAGCATGGCGTTGCCCACGCCGCCCCAAACGCCTAGTCCTTACACGCTGAAACCTACGACCAGAGCTTTTGCTTCTACTGCAAGGTAGTACAGCAACTTTCAATAGAACACCTCAATCTCAGAGAAATCCTTCACTCCAAAAGTCAACGCTGATCAAGAAGTTAGACTCAACCTACAGCACTACCTCTGGAAAGATCAAACGGGCTATCTCATACATCCGAACATCCCAATCAGAGATACGACTCTCAAGGTTGCAGATGTAGGCACTGGTACAGGGTCGATTAAACTATTCTCCTAACTCCATATCGATCATAAAATCCTTACGCTTTCGCAGTATATGGTTACTCGACCTCGCGAAAACCCTCCATCCGACGACCCAGTTAGATGGCTTCGACATCGATATCGCAGACTGCCCACCTAAGGAATGGCTTCCTTCAAACGTGCGAATGCACCAGCTAGATATCTTCAAAGAACTACCTGAACATCTCATTGGTGTATACGACATTGTTCAGCTCCGTTTGTTCCAAGTAGTCGTAAAGGATAATGATCCTGTGCCATTGCTTCAGAATGTGCTAAAGATGCTAAGTACGTCCTTCGCTTCGTATCCCTTACAGTGTTGTATATTTTTCTCTAGACAGAGAATTCCCGCGCTTCTTGGAAATGCATGCTTTTTCTGTCAGCCTGGCCAAAAGTCTGACGTGAATCTTCTCGCTCATAGAACCCGGGGGCTATCTCCAATGGGGCGAATACGACATGACCACCATGAGAACCATCTTCGCCGACCCAACTATTGGCGCCTCAGACCTCAACGCTGTTCCAGTATTTACTCAAAGACTTAAAAAGCAAGATGCTAGAATAGGAAAACAAGAGTACGCCTCCTTCATCTCACTCTACCTTACACCTATATTGGTTAACGTTCATCTAGCTGGATCCCCACACTCCCCACCACGTTCGCCGAAGCCGGCATGACAAATGTAATTACATCTCGCCATGTGCCTTCCAAATCCTCGCTGCCATACCAACTTGATGTCTTCCTATTGACCTACGAGGAGCTGAGCTACAAAACCCTCGATGGCATGGCAGACAATCAAGGCGCCAAATTACGCGAGCTTCTTGAGAAAGCGAGTGATCAAGCTAGACAGGGTGTTGCGTGGGCGATGGATAGAGTGGTTGTTGTAGGGAGGAAGCCGGGAGAAAGCGGGGAGACTAAGAGATTCTCTGAGACGGTTAGTGGTAAGGTGGTTAACGACCAGGTTGCGAATGGTGATAATAGTGTTGTTGTGGGGCAGTCCAGGCGAGCTTCGAGGACTTCGATGACGAGTTCGCGGTCGAGTAAGAGGGAGAGTCTGCTGTAGTTTGGGAAGCAGTAGAAATTGGGTGGGATTAGGAGAGCGAATAGTTACGACAATTATATTCATGAGGGATGAGCGTATGGCTTATGGGAGATTATACAGCTTCGAATCTACTGGAGTCGTACGGGGTGCGCATGACAGGCTGTTTTAACAAGAAGTCTGCTTATTGCCAAGGAGATAGTGACAGACTTTCAACTCAATGCATGGAAGGATCATCGACTCATTCCCCCCTGCTCATACCATAAACCAATAACGATAGTCTGCGTAGTTTTTTCCAAACATCCCTTGCACATCTGCATATCCTCGCATCCCTTGCGTCCTCCTCTTCCTCCCCTCGCTTGTACCACCAACCCCACGCCACACCTAAAAGTCACCTCCCCCTCCCCCATCATCACCACCTCCATAATCTCCTCCCCCATCACCACCACCATCACCACCACCATCATCATCAAACGCGTTCGCAAGCAATGCACCCCCAATCAACCCCCCACCCAACCCCAACGCCGCCCCACCCGCCGCTCCCATCCCACCACTCTTCTGCGGCCGTCCCTGCTGCTGATAACCCCCACCATACTGTCCAGGCGGCGGCCCACCATATCCACCTCCATAACCCTGCTGGGGAGGATATCCACCATACCCTTGCTGCGGAGGATATCCACCACCGTATCCACCCTGAGGCGGATACCCCTGCTGACTGTACCCTGGCTGTCCATAACCCCCCTGCTGCGGATATCCCTGCTGCGGCGGCTGATTACCATGACCCTTCAACTTGCTCAAAAAGCCACCAAGTCCACCTTTCTTCTGCTCGCGCGGCGGGAGCTGTTGCTGGTCATAGCTCTGCGGCTGGCCTTGACCTTGACTTTGACCTTGGTAGTAAGCGTCGCTAGCGCCTCTATTGGCGTCTCGGGTGGCGCTGCTGCTGCTGGGGCGTGCTCCTGCGTTGAGTTCGGCATCTAGACGGCGGGCGTAGGCTTCGTCGCTTTCGCCGCTTGTCTGTTGGGAGGAGGTGTAGGGGTTGTTGGAGCCTAGGGCGTGCTTTTCGTGCGGGTATTCGTTTGCGCCGGCTACGGCGTTGTAGTTGTTGCCTCCGGCGCCGGGGACGGTGGTGCTGGTGTAGCCGGGTGGACCGTTGGAGCCTGGCGAGCCGCCTCGGGGGTTGCGTGCTGGCTTGACTGGCTTGTCCCAGGTGGAGTCGCTGGGGTCGTAAATGTTTTCATAATACCTGGTGCATTTTTAGAATTGGGTGATGGATTGAAGGTAGGTGAGATGAGGTAGGCTTACCATTCAGCTTGAATCGAATCCCATACTGCTTTCCACCCTTCTGGGACGATTGGAGGGTCTCTCTTCGGTAGGGTCGCAGGTGGAGGCATCCTGCCGTTTGGATCTTAGAGGTAAGATATATATAGGTAAGGTCTGCGGATTATGATAAAGGAAAGGACGAGGATCGAGGCATTTATGAAATTCCCTCCATAGCTGATGAGGTGGCAGACATCAGACGAAAGGTGGCTTGATGATGCGTTTATGTGAGCGGAGTCGCCAAGAGCGTTGACGTGGCTATGCTCAGCCACATCTTGTGGCCAAATCAAGGTATAAGGCATTTCCGGATTCTTTACCACCTTGCTTGCGGATCTATGCGTCTTGACATGTAATCCTAGTGCATTGAGTAAGCTATGTTGGTCTACGATGGCATCTGAAGACGTTGTCTTACGCAAATCCGTTCGACAACAAATGCACTTCAGAAGGGAAACGCTCCCCCTTCATTAGGCAGTATTATATTGATTGCAACAATAGTACTCTGATCGCCTCATGTCGAGCGTCTACCCAAGTAATGTTGGAATGTGTCTACATTTCCAGTACTCTCAAAGAAGCAGATATTGCGCCTTTAGTGTCCATTGAACTTTTGCTCCCTTTCCTCTTCATGTCTACCTGAGTGCACCACTATAGATATGTATACATTATTAATTTGTATTTGAGTTCCCATTGATTTGAGCCGCAGCTCTCCTTTTAGATTCGTTGTATTTCATAGCCGTAATGTAATGCTGACCCATGATTATAGTTATGTGCTTTAAGCCGGCGTCCACAGCGTAACGGATACAACAATTCAAACACTGGAGCCGCTGAATTACCGGATCCCATGTATGAGCCGCTGCGGCAAGTCGTGTTATAGAATTTCCATGTACCTGAAATCGTTTAGGAGTCAGCATGCCTTCTGATGGATAGAATTCAGGTAGCAGAGCCTGAGTCATTGCTCCTGGAGGTCTCAAGACTCAGACCAGAACTGCCAAGGGGACGATAACTCTCTAAAGTCTACTTACAAAGAGGAACTCTTCTTTGTCTTCGTTGAATTTCATCCGACAGAAAGGTTTGTCGTCAAAGAGAGAGGTAATTATGCCCTTCTTGAGTTCGTCAGGAACTCTGAAGCAATCGTTGCCTTTGCACTTGGCAAGTCCTTCATTGCGACACAGCATGTGGACTGATCTCGCCGGGCCGAAGGTAAGGCACAGATCCGAATCTTTAGTGAGCCCATAATTAATGCTGAGACCGTCTAGGCGTTCTTCGACCAATACTTCAAGCTGTCCGCCGTAGCCTTTCGCAAGGCCCTCAATCGATGTGTCCCAGAAGCCCATGTCCTCACTAGTATTCATCATAGGCGGAGTCCCTTGATCAATATCACTGAGCTTTTCGTAGGCTCTTCCGTTGTGTTCGATACGGCCTGGAACTACATGGACCTTGGCTCGCTGAGCTTCCGACGCCGGATCTACTAAAACATCGAGAAAATAGCATAAGCCATTACTAGCCATTGCACAGGTCCAGTCCTTCATGTAGTTCAAGTCGTGGATGCGATCACCGCTGAAAATGATGTCCGCTCTTGCCAAGAAAATCTTTGTCCCATGGTTCGAGTCCCAGAGCGAATCCCACTTCTCGATCATATTTTCCCGGGCTGTCGCCGGCCGCTTGCCGGACTCCGCCTTCACCTTGGCATACATGTCCTCGAGCCCGGACCGCATCGGACATAGATCTGTGATCATCTGCCAAGGAATCGCAGTCAGCATTTTTCCGTACGAGTGCAAGTCCCTGTTGTGAGACGTCCTTCGGGGGTACCCGAGTCAGGCGCCCGAATATTGTCTAAAGCCCAGACAGCGCTCTGGGTTCGACAAGAATGACAGTAAGAAGTACATACCCCTGAGAGTGCTCTAGAAATTACCATGATGGCATGAGCCAAGAAAACGAGGCAGAATTGTCTTGCCTTGGGCTCGGGGTTTTCCGGCTTCTCTTGATAACAGTATTTACACCCACAGTTGGTAGCGATTAATGCAAGTTGAGCATCAAGATTACTCCCAGCCTCCTCTACAGTCGGTGTTCTCACGGCGGTGTTCATGGCATCGCGAAGCGCCTCAAGTTCTGGAAATCGTTCAGCAACAAAGTCAACGTATCCGCGGCCAAAGCTTTCTTTCCAGTACGAGCGGCAGCCAACAAGCCACTCCCACGGGAGATTACAGTCTGCTTCGTACAATCCTTGGTACAACCGCGCCGCATGGCCAATTGCAGTGCCAACTTCTTGTCTCATGAGCATCAAATCGGCAAAATCTTTTCCGAACGTGTCCTTCAAAGCAGTTTCCCATGGAACACGTCCGCTGAGGTGTCCACCTTTCGGCCTTCCATCGTCCCTTCGTATTGTTTGAGAAGCGTTGGATAGGCGGTAAGTTCGACCCACGCATTGTAAACTATCCCTCGCAACATCTTTCTCATATATAATGAGCAATTGCGGTTCCGTCGCGGATGTGCGACTGCGAAACCGTATAGTATGTTCTGCACCCCCTCTTATCTCGACATCGAGGTCCAAGAGCCAGTCAGCAATAGCTGCGATGAGTCCTGCATCGGCTCCTCCGATAATCGTCATTTGAGACATATTGCCTCGCGAGAGATTTGCAAGTCCTACCAGTGTATGTGCGACCTCCGCCTTGTGAGCGGGTCGTTGAGAGCTGTGATAGTGACGCTGGCCATCGTCGATCAATCGCATGAGCTTCTCAGCACGAAGCGGAAATGTCGAGTTCGTTACAAGCCCAGCGCATGCTTTGACGAGATGGTGCCATTGGATGAGTGAAGGTATAGTCACGTCCGCCTCTTTAGATGATCTAGTCATCTCCATCAGGATTTCTGCCGTATAGTCCGCCGAATAGCATTCTGCTAAGCAAGCACACAGTGCGGCACACGTTGCCCCTTGATCCGTGGCTGATAATTCGTATGCAATGTGTTTGACACCGAACCCAAACCAGAGGATGTTGCGATAGCCAGCAGAGCCTCGACAATGCTGCAACGCATCAAGAAATCTTTTCCGACCTTGGGGGCCGCATAAAAGTTGACCACTGTAGCAGATCTTGGAGTCAGCCCTGCCCTCTCATAACGAAGCCTTAAGATGGGATGAGGCCCGAGAACAAACACAAATATTAGACTTCTTGCATGCTAGGTAATGGTAAGGGAGGCGAAGCCTCGTTGTGCAGCTCCAAAACGGGTCGTTACATTGTTGGCATTGTTGAAGGATCTGGCTCTAGAATACACATACCACACGGCTTGTCCCACGAGAACTGTGTATGTGTCGACGCCATATGTGGAGAGTCGCTGTATAAGCTGGATAGACAAAGCTCCAGTATTCGACGCCAACGCCGTCCAGTCGAGGGAGCCTTGTTGCTGGAAAGTAAGAGCCATCTGGAAGGCTAACAGTTGATAGACTAAGGATGACTGGCAGAACAGTGTGAAGAAGGTAGGCACGGCGTCCGCTTCCAAAGCAATATGCTTTTGACAGCATCTGCCTTGCCGAATGCCTGTCCATCAGTGGGCATGGAGAGCCGGCAACCTGGGCGCATATCATGTGAATAAGACATCACTGCCTCAATCATTATCAGAAGTCGAAGCAACGGCGTGTCAGAATAATCCTTTCAGAGCCAGTCGAGCCCCACCTCAATCGTCCCGATCAGAGGCGACTGTGGAGCGCTAAGCAGGGATAAATGTCAGGGGGTTGATGAGCCAATAACGTGACTGCGAAATCCCGCCTGCATGTTTTCGTCTCAACCACAGCCACAACATATTTGGATCTATCACGTCCAATCCTCCAAGAACACCGAGGTTCGGAGAAGACGCCCTGCTGCAGACGTCAGACGCGATGGTCATAGAAAGAGTGATGACCATAGCATGCTGGTTGACGCAAATGTCCAGTGCAACTCATTGTGGTTTGGTATGTTTGCACTAATGCACCTTGCAGTGGCCCCCAACCAAGCACAATTCCCGGCGCCCCGGGCCGCAATGTTTCGACCATCCAAAGCTGCATCCCAGAAATGCCACTTTGGAGTTTATAATATATGAGCTGACATTTGCATCCTTGACGTAAAAGCCCATCTTAGCAATGTCCCAGCTTTGCACAACATTAAGTTGTATGGTCGTATGCCTTGGAGGCCTTGTAGGCTTCCAGGAAATTAGCCACAGTTGCTGGGATTAGCTACGCGCTTTCCTCGTTTGCACCATCGAGGATGTGCATTAATCTTAGCATGGTGACGCGGCTACAGATAATTCGTTACGAAAAGGTCGATATCGTATTGAGGTGTGTTTCGGCCTATGATAATGAGGTACAAGCAACCTCATATATCTAAATGAAAGTCCGGCGCTTTCGACCAAGGGGATGTGTTCTTCGAAGAGTAATGATGCTGGAGGCATGAAACAAAATGAACGGGCTCAGCCACACATCTTACGAAACTAGTAGAGAGAAGCACTCCTTAGGGCCGTCAGGCATAATCCTTACGAAAAGAAACGATCAGATGCAGTCACTTTTGGTTCCATTTTCTGTATGACATCCGCGTTGAACGCTGCTGTGTGTCTGTCTCAATGTAACCCGGAACGCGATTCTGGCACTATAGCGATGAGTAAGCTTCCAGAAAGACGTTTCGTCGCAAAGCCTAACCAAGGTTACTTGAACCGGAAAGTCAAAGGCAGGAATGTGCAGATAGAATTACGAACTGGATCGCCTGCTAAGCGACGACGAGGTTGTTGAGATGGCATACCGCCATATAATAACCGCCGACCTCTTGCCAAAGCCTCATAGCTCGCGCCCTGAATGAGGAAGAGACCAAAGAACGGTTCCCAGCCTATACATGACGGCAGTACGCCGGCTTTCCCGAGCCGGTACCAGTTGGAGTGCTTCACGAACACGACCTATATGTCTCATACGTGATGTGGAACCGCGAAATTTTCATTGCCGAAGACGGCCCAGATTCGTATCGGGCGTCGTCATGGGAGTACCCGCTGTTTGCGACTGCGTCTGCATATTGTTAGGTGGTGATACGCCCTTTGTCTTGCGTCCTAAAGGGAATGGTAGATTTACGTACATGGTATTATGGATGGCGAGGTAATGGAAAGGGCTAAGCAAGATGGCTTCCGATATCAGGATTTTGTTCTGTCCTAACCAATCTCATCTAGCTACTGAAACATTGACATGGCACACGGACAATTACTGCTTGCACATCCTCTTACTCAACGCCATCAAAACTTTGTTTACATTGGTACTCGTGTCTACATCTGGCTTTTGATGCTAGAGCGCAAGATCCGAAACACAGTTGTCTCCCATATGTCCCTTTGAGAACGCTCGTTCGGCCGTCATTGCTAGTCGGACAAATTGCGCCACGCTGCACATTATGGTCTTGCTGATGTAGTTTCTCCATGGCGCCAGGAACTCGGTGATGCAAAGTTCTAAGGATTGGCTGTCAGGCTTTGGTTGAGAACACTGGTAGGATCGGGCAGGGTCTGGACATGGATTAGCCTATGAGAGTAAGAATAAGAGGGATATATGAGAAGAAGGCGACTAGCTCCTGTGAGCAACTATTAGCGATCGCATCCTCTTGGGCGGCGCCCGCGTCCAGATATGAGCTCCTTCTGTGTCGTTTCACTCTCTTGTCACACACAAGAGGCATGCTTTTAAGGGCTTGAAGTAGGATGCACTACATTAAAGCTAGATGCAAAATTATGTATTTAGTGGCCACTCAGAGACGTTTCCTTGAACTTTTTCACATACTCACACTCCCACATACTGTCACATGCTAATCTATTTGAAGACACACGCAGATGCAGACGGGCAATTACGTTCGTGATGCACAGACCACTCACCGCCTTATCGACTACCCACCTGATCTTATGACGTTCCCCTTGTCGATCACGACCAGGATAGCTGCATCTTAGCTCGTGTATCACAGCGTCAACCTATTCCATAGTTCTCGCAGTCTCTCCGACTGCTCTAAATAACGAAGATCATGTCAGAACATCCTGTCCAAATTGGGCCAAATGTGCAGCATGACAATCATGAATCCCCTTTCGAAGTGTCACCCGGCCATACAAGCGAAGATCGCGTCTGGACCCTACTGGTCTGGAAGTTATCACCGTCCGTATAAGTGACAGCTTGTGTTCAAGGGCTTGTTCTGTATACACGGATTCGCCATTGCATGCTTCCGCGAAGTTTTCGCCGATCATATAACCAAGTTTAACCGTTGTGAATTGAACACGGTTTGCTTGAGTAGCCAGATCACAACCGCGTATAGAGGGCAGATGATACTCTCGTGAATGAATCTAGCTCTTCCACTAAAGCACGTTTCCATCACGACTCCTGGCGCGATGTCCGTTAACGCGCCGCATGGTCATTGCCACAAAAGTGCAAGCCTGACATGCAGGGGACTTTGTAGGATTCGTTCCCCGAGCAGTCAATGATGGTCAAAGCGGCTTTTTCGGGGAGCCCGAGTGCGAGAAAGCACCTCGTCTCCCAAGCGCCCGGCACGAGCGTGTGACAACTCAGAGGTGAATCCTTCGCGTGAATCCTGCAAGCTCTAAAACGTCACAATATGAGCCCAAACGCTTCTTTGATTGGCCCAATGCTTGGGATTCGGTCGGCGAGTTGACATGAAGCCTATCCACCCATCAGCATACTGTTCGGTTGGCGCAGAGACTGGGCCACTGGATGTGTGCATGCTCCAGGAGGATGCCGTCCAAAGGGGCGGTTATCTCAGCTGTCCTGGGTAGAAGGCTCAATGTGACTTGCACAGCGCCGCGCTTCTTCTTGGCACCCATCAATTAAAGGAACCCCAGAGTCTCAGAACAAGGTGGTATTCGTCTCATCTCTTGAAAGCACAGCTGCTCACGCAGATCCACAAAGCATTGCCTTAGGCTAAGCTATATACATAACATACTGACCTACCTTATACACATATATTCATATATATATATATTGAGTCGCGTAATGCCTCCCCCCAACCCCCCAATGCCTCATTTGCCCTCAGGCTGGTTAGTCATGCCGATACCCTTCATGATACCTGACGTTGACATCTTGCTAGGGTCGCACAGTGGGATGGCGGAACCCAAGCCTACTATTACGTTCAATTAGCTAGTGGCCATTCGCAGTGGAACATTCCAACACAACTAGCGCCTTCAGCACCAAACGCTGGTAGAAGCGAGGAAACTGAACAAGACCGTAATAAGCCTGGGGTATAGAATCTGAAACTCAGACTTAAGAATGCGCGTGCTGACGTGGACTGGTCACAGAGTCTAGCCATGAATGTGCTCTCGGGGGGGAAAAAGCCGTTGAGTAATTCAGGTCGAGGTGGTATGGGTGGCCGCTAAGCTCACCTGGGATGATGTTCTAGCTGAGAATTAGATCCACCCATCGAAAGCTGGAGATGGTTTCATATGTAATCATATCAAGAAGCGCTCTTCTTTAAGTAAGGAGGAGCTGAGATCATTCTTATCACAGCTACCTAACCGACGTCCGAGTGGTCACCGACCGCAGTAAACGTTCCGGACTATCCTCTATAACATGTACTTTCCTATAACTATACCCTTGAGTGAACGAGCCAGTAGTATTGTTGATGGCTTCCAAATACTTGAATAATTGGGTTACGATCTGCCCCAACACGACCTGCTAGAACTCATCATTGTCGAGACTAGGGTCACCCACATCGAGAGGGTAGGACAGGCATCTATGTAGTCACGAGAAGTCAGTGATACACGCTCCAAGAGCTTATGCAACCTCGATCATGTCATTGTTGGCTGTCAGCAATTGTGTGAAAAACAGCTGGAGAAGATGATTTTTCTCACGCGGAGCAAACGCTCTGGATATACGTCAATGATAATGTCATAAAGTGGAAACCGTCACAAGCCGACAATTGACAGGCCAGCTTGGAAGCTAACCTCCAGGTGTGGGGTTTTCTTCTATGTTCTTCGCAGCATCGCTCGCTTTCATGCGCTCAATATAGTCCCTTCCCATGATTATTGAAACCTCCTTCCTACCGGTGGAGACGCCGTACTTGATACAGCAAAATAAACATTCGCCTCGCTGGATTATTGGGTCCCACAAGCATGCTGCAGCACCAAGACGTGTCCAGTCGTCTCCAAGCACAAAAAGGAGCTCTTCGTCGTCTTTGGAGTGATAGAAAATGTCGTCCGAGTATATACACTTGAGTAATTCGCTTTTGACCTCTTTAAACTCAGGGCTGGATTCGGCGTCGCATTCATCACGGCAGGTAATGACTAGACCTTCATTACGGCACATCGAGTGAACTGCCCTAGCGGGCCCGAAAGTATGGCAGAGTTCACCTTCCTTGCTAACCCCATACTGCGCACAAATTGGGATTAGCATTGCTCTTCGCAAAGGGAAAGGAATCATGACAATGTTCGGGGACTTTGGCTTGAGTTATTGCTCTCGCAATAGGTCCCGAGACTCAGACGGGAAATCTGATAAGAAGATGACCCTCTGTAAGAACGTACCTCGATACTGAGACCATCTAGACGCTCCTCAATCAGAGTTTCGAGCCTACCGTTGTGCCCTTTCATGAGTCTTTTGATATCGTCCATGTCCCACTTAGACGGGATTGAACTCGTCCGTGGGGGCTTGGCTGTGCCGATATCGTTGAGAACGTTGTACGCTCTATCCATGTGCTCGATACGTCCTGGTACCACATGTACTCGAGCAGCTCGACCAGCACCAAATGAAGGCTCAACCAGCATGTCGAAGAAGTAGCAAAGGCCATTCTCCGCAATGGCAGTTGTCCACTCGCTAGAACGTTTGGATATCGCGATGCGGTCTCCACCGAATATTGTATCCGCTATACAAAGCATGACTCTTGTGCCTTCTACTGTATGCCATCTTTTATCGACAGGTCCGATGATATTTGCTGGATCTGTTGCTGGGATAGGCTTGTGTCTGAAGAGATTCCAGAACATAGCTTCCAGACCCGCCCGCATTGGGCACAGCTCGGTTATCATCCCAGACAGAGCCCGCGAGGTCTTGATGATGGCATGAGCTAGATAGACGAGACAGAAAGCTCCGTTCGAGAAGATAGCGGCATCGCCTGTTGAGCAACAAAGGTTACAGCCACATTCGGCGGCAATGGACTTCATTTGAGTGCTGAAGTTCGATATTGCGTCCGCCACTGTTCGAACCCTTACAGTAGAACACATAGCATCTCGAAGGGGCTCAAGTTCTGGGAAACGAGTAAGCGTGAAGTATAGGTAATTCATGCCGTAACTGTCCGGGTAGTATGACCGACAATCTCTCAGCCATTCTTGTGGAAGGCTCTCCGCCTCAACCAACCCTTGGTATAAACGTGCCGCGCTTCCAATAGCACTCCCAAATGCATCCCCCAGTTTCATTAGCTTCTTGAAGTCTCGGCCAAATGTATATTCGAGGGCGTTCTCCCATGGTACACGACCGCTTAAGACAGTGTTTTGCGCCAGGCCATCTCCTCTTTGTATCATCTGATGTGCATCAGGTAGGCGGTATGTTTGGCCCACACAATATATACTGTCTTTGCTAACGTCCTTCTCGTATATAACAAGCAGTTGCGGTTCTTGATCAGGCCCACAATTTCTGGACCGGAACACAGTCTCTTGACACTGCGTTGTAATATCTTCCCACCCTCGGATTTCGACACGTATATCCAGAAGCCAATCGGCAACAGCAGCAATAAACCCGGCATCAGCTCCTCCGATGATCGTCATTTGGAGAAGATGTTCCCTTGAAAGCTTTCCAAGCCCCAGCAATGTCTTTGCGATATCCCTTGTATGAGCGACACCTCGATCGCCTGCGTAGGCATTTTTACCCCTGCGCCGATAGTGAAATGCGATCCTCTGCTCTCCAGCTAAGCGCATCATCTGCTCAGCATAGATGCTGAAGGTGGAATTTGTGACGAGTCCAGCGCAAGATTTGACAAGCTGATACCACTGCAGGAGGGAAGGTATAGGCTCATTCGGTGGTGCCAATTGTCTAGTCATCTCCATCAATATCTCAGCGGCAAATTCTGTCGAGTAACATTCCGCCAGACAAGCACATAACGCTGCACATGTTGTCCCTTGATCAGTGGCTACCAATGCATTGGCAACGTGCTTTACCCCGAATCCAAACCACAACAGATTTCGGTATCCTGCAAGGCCATTGCAGGCCTTCAACGCAGTTATAAACCGTTGGCGGCCATCGGAACGGCAAAGGAGACTACCACACACGTTTTGTCCCACGAGAACGGTGTATGCGTCGATCCCAGATGTGGATACTCTTTGCAGGAATTGAATGGAGAGGTTGGCGGAATTTGAACCTAGGGATACCCAATCGAGAGAGCCTTGTTGTTGGAAAGCGACGGCCATATGGAGAATAGACAGAGAAGTACCAGCTGACAGTGATTAGGATGGTGTCAAGAGAGTCAGCACATTGTCCACTTCAAAAGCAGGAATTCTGACAGCATCTGCCTCGCTGGCTGCCTGAATTCCTCTGGACACAGAGAACAAGCAGAGAAGGCGCACATCTCGCAAAGAGTAGAACATCACTGCCTCATCTATATATGTAAGAGCAGAGTCAACAACGCATACGAAGGCTGTTCTGAGCGAATCATTTTCCACTTTTCCCCCATCTGTCCCGATCATGTGGAGCGCTAAGCAGGGTTAACATTATTAGCAGCATTCTGATAGGTAGTCTCGGGCGGCATGTTCTCGTCTCAGCCACGATCATAAGGGTGTTGCCTCCAGAACCGTCGGCGTCAGCGCCTTCGAGGGATTCGAAGACATAGCAACTCTTAAATATCAGCGTCTCGGTGAGAGGCAGAAGAGCCGTGACGGAGGCAATAATATTTATATACGCATCGGATAATAGATGGAACTCCAGGTGGCTTGGCAATGAGGAACTAATGCACGCTGCTATTGCCCATACCCCCTGGAGCAATATATTCCGGCGCCCCGGGCCGTAGCTTGCACAATCATAGCGCTAACGTAAAAGCCAAGTGGTCTTATTACCAGCTTGTATAGTTGATGGCTGGAGAATTGAAGATTCCTCAACACCCAGCCACAGCGAAGAAATGTTCCGTACTTGAGCTCCGTGGACTAGCCACGCAGTCTTCATCAAGTGTTGGCTGTTGCGGTACTCTCGGCTTTTTGGCACGGCCAAGTGACCTACAATATGACAATCCCATTTCCGAGTACATGCATATGCAGGAGTTCGCTGCAATCTCCGCCAATCACCCATTATTCTTGCGAGGGGGTTTCTGAAGATCATCGGAAAACGAACAGTACACTTGAACAAGTTGGTTGATCGAAAGATTCGGCGGTGAAATTCTTCCTCTCAAGGGCCTGCACTTCGAAATCTTCAATGTTATCTTTTGGTCGCTTTCGTCCTTCTCATGGATGTGAAAAGCTAAGTGTTTGGGAGAGAGCTCAGACAAAAGTTTTAGCCTGAGATTTGGATCACGCAAAGAATGGTGGAAGGCTTGTCGTGTCAATTCTAAAATGCGTTTCTTCGATTAAACGCTAGATCGAAATGTTGCTGAAGGCTGGGTATATCACTGTCCAAAATGTGACCAGACATAGTCGGCATCCAAAAAGCTTGAATTATACAGTTTCAGGTATGCTTAGATGTTGCAATTAGTATTGTGTAGACCCCAGCAACCTGTTAGACATCGAGAGAATTGCGGGCTAGCGGGGCAAGAATGAGAGAAGACGTATTGAGCTTCGACGATCGACAAGATCCTGAAGTGAAGCATTTTCGTTCTCAGCTTGACAGTCCGTATACTATCATACTCCCCCCTTGAGCATCTGAGCTACTTCCTCATACATGTGGCTAATGAGATTAATACACACCCTTTTCCCGCTCTGACGTAGCCGACTTCCGTCCAAAGTCACTACCCTCGATACTCTATAAGATTCTAGCGACAAGTGCACCAGGTTGACAAGAGAGGGGCTTAGTGGACGTCCGTTCCCCCTGCACATATCATGATATCAACTCAGGCCCATTCTCCATAGGCCAAGTGCCAAGGATTTGAATGATGGATAGGTCTCACCGGGATGGTTCCATACTTTTCCACCGCCCTCGTAGAAGACGTGGTTCCCTCGAAAGACACCTTACAATGCTTATCCACCTATCAGCAGATCAACCATATCGCGTGGAAATTAGCTCCCAATCGACACGTGCATACTCAAAGGCGTTGTCAAGGTTACTTGTCATCTCAGCTGTGCGAAAGCCAAGCGTGGCTTACACAGCCACACGCTTCGACTCAGCACCCCGTCAATAAATGGCCATCTGCAGTCTTAACGTAGTTTTCATCCCATCTCTTGAAACCACAACCACCAAATGATACCTGCAGTCAATTACCCTACATATATATAACAACATATTCCACGCCATGACAACCTCACACGCACCTTCCAACCAGGAGGGACCGAACCAACTGTCACTTCCTCAAATGCCCTCAGGCTGGTCAGTCATGCTTACGATATCTCCAAAACCTGACATTGATGTCCTGCTAGGGTCGCGCAATGGGATGGCGGGACGAAAGCCTACTACTACGTTCAGTTAGCTAGTGGCCAATCGCAATGGAACATGCCGACACAACCAGCGCCCACAGTACCCACGCCTGAGCCCACCCCACAACAGATCACCGACCCTTATACAAGGCCTGATGGTGATGCGACGGTCGCAAGGAATGCTGATGGGAGCGTGCAAAGTGAACAAGATCGGAGTCTGCTTGGGGTATACAGCATTACGGGCCAGAGTCAACAGTGCACGTGCTAATGTGGATTGGTGACAGAATCTAGCTATGAATGCGATCATGGGGGGCAAGAAGCCACAGAATCAGTCAGGTTTAGGTGGTATGGCGAGCTCATTGCTGGGTGGCTCAGGTAGTCATGGTGCAGGAGGCAACAACAGTGGAGGTGGAGGCCTTGGTCATATAGCAGGCCAACTTGTTGGTAACCTCTTCTCAAATGATAAACCAAGCAATCAACAACAGCAACAACAATCGAGCCATCAGCCGAGCCATCAGTCGAGCGGATATGGAGGCCCGTCAGGTGTAGGACATGGAGGAGGAGGCGGCGGCATAATGGGTATTCTAGGAGGCCAACATAGCTCGGTAAGCGAGTGGACCTTAAACCACGTGACGACGTACTAATGAGTGGTAAAGAACCAGAACAGCGACTACGGTTACTCTTCTACGGGTCAAGGATCGAATGGTAGCTACTCAGGTCAAGCGCCTCCGACAGCCTACCAACCTCCAGGGCAGCACGTTTCTAATCCATACGGGGCTTCAGGCGCACAACAGATAAATGCTCAGCATCACGCACAGAATACGAATCAATTCGCAACTCCAGGTGGACAATATAGTGGCTCGACACAGCCACAGTACCAAGGTGGAAGCACAACTACGCCAGGAGCATTTGGTGGAGCTTCGCCGTACGGGCAGGCTCCGAGCACTTCAGGCGCATCATCTTACGGCCATAATACTTCGACAGCACCGAGCTCCTACGGACAACAAACCCCATCGTTCCCTGGCCCGCCTGACCAACACGGCCAACCTGGGCAACCCAAGCCACCACAGAACAACTACGGCCAGCAGTCAAACCAGCCATATCCAGGGGCACCAGAAGGCCAATGGAACCATCAACAAAGCAATCCCGGCAGCCAGCAAAATCCCTCTTACCCCAATCAACCACCAACGTCTTACGGCTCCTCCCACTCTTCCACGCCAGCCTACGGCCAACAAACGCCAGGCTCTTACCCACCACCACCCCAACCCCCATCTTACGGCCAACAACCACCATACAACCCAGGCTACCCACAATCCCAAACCAGCTATCCACCACCTCCCCAGAACACCCCCGCCTACCCATCCCAAGGCCAACAACCAAACGCTTACGCACCCTACTCCCCCGCCCCCGCCCCTGCCCCCGCACCACCAATGTCCTCGCACCCAAGCCAGCAAGGCCCAGGTCAACCACAAGGACCCGGCCAATCCCTAGCCCCAAATCAATCCCCCTACCCGCCCCGCCCGAACTCTTCTCAAGGCGCCTACCCAGGCCAATCTGCATATCCGCCTCGCCCAACCTCCTCCCAAGGAGCTTACCCTGGCCAAGCACCACATCCACCACAGCCGCCACCCAAAAACAATCATCCCAACCACCAACCGGCGTACGGGCAGGCTTATGGACAAGGACAAGGACACCCGCAGGCTCATCTACCGCACGATGGGTACCTGACCGGTGGGCATACGTTCAGTCCTCCGCCTGCGCCGGCGTGGAAATAGCTCTGCGAATACGGCATGCTACTATATACATATTTCTCTCTCTACACCTAGGTTGAGCTATCTAGATCGCTGGATGGCCTTGGCGTGAAATTCCCGCCTTTCGTCTCTTTGTTGTGCTTTCTGGGCGACGTTTGGAATGAACGAAATCTGCATCTAAATTGCTTTGCATAATTTCTAGCAACGTTTTCGTTGATTATAGGATCGATCTGCGCTAGGAATCTTTATATATGTGACGTTCAAGATTGGATTTCGTCATCGTGTTGCTTGCATAGTCTCTAGCTACGTTGTTATTGTAGTTGATTACAGTGTTGATCTGCGACGGTACAAGCATGATTATATATATGCGATATTACTGGAATTCATAATCATACTGCTTGCATAGTCTTTACCTAGCTACGTAGTTATTGAATTCAGAACCGATCGGCTATAAATACATCATACTCACGTCGCCCAATAGTCTTGCATGACGCTAAAAAATTAGCATGAGGGCTGCTTGTGCTTCCAACAGTCGACTGGTGTCCTCGATAGCATATCCTAACGTCGTACAGGTCTTTCGGGCTGTACGAGTGAGTATATACTACCTACCCACCTACGATATCAAAGATATCTTACAACGGCAAGCTCTTTCGCATCATGAAGGCTTCTCACACTATCACAAACGCTCCAAAAGACCGACACATCATTGATGTCTTCAAAATTTACTATTACTAGCTCTCCTAGACTCATGAATACAAGAACACTGAACGAGTATGTCTAAATGACAGACATCCTGGTATGCGGCCTCGCTTCTGCAACGCTAGAATAGGTGATGTGAATGAAAACGGATGTATGATGTGACCGAAGGCGAATTATGCATTATACTTTATGAAGGCTTGCACTGTACATAATTACATTCGTGGAAGGATAAGGTGAGGTAGGCTGCCCATGCCGCAAGCCTTGTGACGATTGCGTGTGATGTTCTTAATCCAAGGCGCATTGGGTGTTATGACTTTGATGTGAGGAAGTCTGCTGCCTAGTTGGGGGGATTAGTTCATGAAAATCCTTTTAAGGACGGGAAGCGTATCGTACCTTGTCAAGGTTATAATCGAATTTCTCCAACGCAGCCAAGCTCTCCTTTCTTGGGTATCCCATCCCCGTTAACCTCTTCAATATTGGGTCATCATGTACCCCGTCTTCCGTCTCAGCCCTATTCAACGCTGGCTTGCCCGCGAGCTTGGGTCCCGCAGAAGGTACCGGCGACTGCATCGAATTCGAGAAGTCTCTTGGTCCAATATCAGATTGCACGCCGTTATTTTGTGGCGTGTCAAGCCCAGCGAAGATAGCGTCCCAGTCATGTGCTGGTGTCTCCGTAGGTCCTTGTTGCTTTGCCGAGGAGCCGGTGTTTGTGATGGAGGATTCGAAATCAGAGAAGGCGTCGGTTGGGGGGAAGGTGCTTGCGGTCGATTGGGCCGTGTGGCGTGATGCAGCTGGAGAGTCAAAGACGGGATTGAATTCGTCAAAGTCGGTCCTCCGAGAAGAGGAGAACTCGACGTCGCCCTGCTCAGAAGCTTCTTTGGCTTCTTCAAGACCCGCAAATTCGTCATCGAAGTCATCATGGATGGCAGTCTTAGCGGGGATCGGTGGGTTCGTTTGGGTAACTTGATTTGGTGGTGGGCTGTGCGTGTACGCGTATGGAGCAGCATTGGAAGCACCGGGTGACATTGGCGAATGTTCTTGTGCAAATGACGAGCCTAAGGGGGCATGACCTGCAGCATGCTCTGCAGAATCGCCGCCGAAAAAGTTCATACCTCTGTCAATACCAGCGGCCGAAGTGACACTGGATACAGGGGGTGGCGAGGTTGTGGGTGAGGTAGGATTGTCACGCGAAGGTAGAAGGCCGCTGTACTCGGCAGGGAACTGATTTGACTCTTTGCGGCCGCCTAGTCCCTCAGACGGAGGACCGACTGTCTGATCGTACGTTGGAGGTGAGGCTTGAGCACCAGGTGTCGGCAGCTGGCTGGTGTTGGATTCCATCGTATTGAAAGAAGGACGGGTAGGTGCAAGCCCACCCTCATCGGAGACAAGCGGATTCTGCAGAGCTTGATTGGGCCCCGACTCAGCCGTGCGATTGGCTGAGTGGGCCGTGAAGTTGTCGTCAAATCCGTGCTCATCGTCACTATCGCTCTCGTCATCAGCACCAAATTCTTGGATTGGAGGAAATTCTCCATGGGACTTGGGTGCTTCGGTCGAGCCGAATCCATTAGCGGGTATACCGCCATTGGTATGTTCTGGCGCTTTCCCCTTGTCGGTACCGAAATCTGCGAATGCAGAGTCGAAATCCTCCTTAGAAGCAGCAGGGCTACGTGATCCGTTGCCGGTCATAGGAAAAGGGTCATCATGACTTGAAGCATTGTTGACGGCGAGGTTGTTGGATTGAGTCTGTGGTGCGAAATCTACACGGGGATCGAGCTTAGAGCTGCTATAGGGTCCTGCTATAGCCTGGTTCAAGCCAGAATCAGACCCCACCGGAGTCTCGTCTCCAGGGAAAGCACCAGGAACTTCACGAGACGCACTGGGAAAGTCCGGAGACTGAGACAATCCATCTGAAACTGTAGCCTCTTGTTGTCGGATGCTTTCCATGGGATTCGACGATGTCTGCTCTGTGGAAGAGGACATGATATGTGAGGGCTCTCCTTGAGGAGCTTTGGCAGCCATCTCTTCGAAGTGGTCTCTTGGCGAGTCTGGCACGACCGGCTCTGAACTTAACACTCGTCTATCTGTAGGGGTTTCGAAACCGGACGTTACGTCTCCCATGCGACTCCCTGGAGGGTTGGCTCTGGTAGAGGAAGACTGGGACCCTGACCGTTCTAGGTTGGGACGCAGCGGTAAGAAGCTCGAGGTAATCTGTCTAGATTGAGGCGGCGCTGGAGGCACACTCGCAGCTGAAGGGGAGTCACTGAAGTTGGATGGCGGCGGAGAGCCTGACGGAGTGGGGATACCAGGCCCATCTGAAGATCGCTGGGATTCGCCGGTAGGTTGTTGAGGGATGTCGCGTGAGTCGCTGTGTGTTTCGCTTCTGAATGGAGTCTGTGCCGGAGGTTGGCTTGAGAATCCCGCTGGATGCCCAAAGAAGCTGTCGAAGGCATCATGATTCGGCGAGGTCAGGTTTTGCGGTGTGAAAGGCGAAGTGACTCCCCTCTCGGTCCCTGCTGCGTTAGAGGTCCGGCGAAAAAACGGGTTCATACTTGCAGTGGATGGAGTAGGACTGGCCACTGCGGGTGGCGGACTTGCCATTGAGCCTTGAGGGCTTACTACTGAGGTTGGAGCGCTGCGAGCTTGGGAGACAGCTTGGGATGCCGCTTCAATATCGCGCTGGCTCTGCTCGAGCTCTCGTTTGGCTTCTTCGTGTTCTTTGGCAGATGCTTCTAGCTCGGCTTTGATCTTCTCTAGCTCGGCTTCGTGAGTAGCAAGCTGCTTTTTGTTTATAGCAACCAAACCTTTTTGATGTCGGGCATCTGACCGCATCTTCTCCGTTTGTGGCTTGAGCTCTGCAATCTGCGCATTGGCTTGGCGTATCCTCTCCTTCAGATTCGCGTTTTCACCTTGATCCGTGTTCAAAGCCTCGCCAATTTGTCTATGTTGTTCCTGGAGGTCTTGGTGATTGGCCTGGAGCATAGCCATCTCTTGCTGTAGCTGCTTTGTCTCGTTCCTAGAAGCTGTAAGGCGTTCCTCGAGTGCTTGCACTTCTCTTACCTCCTGCTCGTACGCGGTACGTAGTTGACCCAGACGACCCTCAAACTCCCGTTTCTGAGATTGCGCTTGCGAGAGATTGTGCTCTATAGAAGCCCGTTGGGTCTTGACATCTTGCATTTGCGTACTCAGTGTGCTGACCTGATTGGACAGGTTTGCAAGCTCTGAAGTCTCATTCGTGAGTTTCTTACTAACCTCGGGGTCGTTATCGCCTAGAAGATCGTCCATGGCCGAAATTTGCCTCTGTTGCTGTGGGATATTTCGATTCTGGACGGTGGGACTTGCTGTGCTGGAAGTGCCTGTACCTTGGGGGGTTATCATTGTCTGACCGAACGACGAAGACGGAACGAACGGCTTGAAGTGAGAAGGCGGCTGTTGCAGTGGTAGCGGCGCAGGTGACGTCTGGCTTCGAGGGGGTGTCGCAGCGTAGGAAGAATCACCCGTAGCTTTCGGTTGTATTGGGGCAGCTGTTATGGGCGCTGGTGGCGGGGAAGAGAAGGCGTCAAGTCCGAATAAATCCTCGGATGCTGATTTGGGCGCCGTGATCATTGGAGCATTGCCAAAGGCGGGGGCTGTAGGCTGTTGCGGGGCTATTGGCTGACGACGCATGCTTGGTGGTATCAGGTTGGGTGGTAGGCTTTCTGGAAGCACGTCGCGTCCGTCTCTTTTACTACGCTGTTGCCTGATGAGATACATTGCGACAGCAAATTCATCCCGATTCAATTGCCCTTCCGAGTTGATATCAGCAAGGTCCCAGATTTGCGCAAGGGCTTCCTCAGGCAGTCTAGACTCGCCGAAGAAGGCTACCGCTTGCTCCCCTGTTATGTAACCCTGATTTCTTGTATCAAGAGTGGCGTATATCTGGTCGAATTTCTTCTTCTCCTCAGGAGTAATTGCCCACTGGTCTCCAGTCGGCGTACCTGGTTGAAACGGTGGTTGCTGGGGTCTTGGTGGTAGTTGACCGGCATAACCTGAGCCACTGAATTGCCTTGACATGGCAGACGCTGGCACCCCATCAGACGTAGGCCGCGTTCCAGTCATTTGTTTGGGTACTCCTCTCCTGGCTGCAGCTTCATACAGACTCGGATATAGTATGTTTGGTAAAGTGCGCATCGACCCGTTCTTGTATGACGCCAGCAAATGCATCGCAATGATAAATTCTGTGAGGCCAAATTGACCTGTCTTCTCCCTGTCTGCCAATTGCCATATATGGCCTAGGACTTCAGTCGGTAATTGTGCTCGCTCGAATATCGATTTTGCATTTTCTCCTGCAAATACAGCGTCAGTGTTTGGCCCTGGAGGAATGTTCGAAGAATACAGTACCAGATAGCATTCCATTCTGAGCGCCAGACTCCTCGAACAAAGAGGAATACTGCTGGACCTTGTCCTGGGTCAAGGGTGGCACTCGAATCTGCCCACCACTACTCTGAGGCTGCAAAGGCTGCGGTGGTGGTGGTGGGCCTGGGAGCGGTGAGATGCCATCGAATTTGGGCAAAGGTCCGCCAGCTTGAAGGAACACGCGGTCATCAGTCAATGTTCTCTATGCCACTATAGTCTCACTCACGTTTCAATGCAAGCTCTGATGAGACAAGGCGCCCTGCTTGTGCATAACCAATTAATCTTAGTACAATGCCAAAGCCAGGAGGCGTGAGAAGTCCTCGATTCTCAGTGTCTGCAATCGACCAAATCTGTAGTAATGACCCGTTAGTCCCATTTCACCGAGCTTATTTGCCCATGTCGCAACCCACTTCTCCCAGTATATCTGGCGGCAGTCTTGTCTTCTCAAAGAATTTCACTGCCACCTCACCAGTCACGACACCAAGGTTTTCTGTATCTGCCGCCTTGAAGAGTTGCCCGAAGAGACGCTTTTCTTCAGGACTTAAATTGAGATTCGGGTGTTCTGGAGTACGATACTTTCAGCCTCTATTCATACAGAACTGCGACGCGTAAAGTGTATGCCGGAACAACTTACGCTGCTGCTGCCCTATGTCTGCCATGTCATCGGTGGTGTTTGTTGCGGCTATCTACCGCAGCCGGGCTCACAATGGTAGACTCTAAACGTTCAGCCAGGATGGGGTCCCTCGTACCAGATTCGTCAAAGAAAAGAAGAAGACAAGAGCTGAGCTAGATGCCAACAAAGGGTCATTAGATGTATTTAGTAGAGTAAAGAAGCTTTGAGGTGTGTGAGCTTACATCGTTGCCCCCCCCGGTCAATATGCAGGGATTAGCTTGGTGATCTACATCCGCTCCGTTGAGCGCCAAGATATCTAATATGCACATACGTAGAAGACAGCATCCACAAATACAAGCAACCAACCAATCGTCTCAATACTCGCATTCTAACGTCGCATCGAATGATCATTGGCAAAACACGTAGAAATGACTGGAATTGGGTATTGCATTGTTCGATTTACTGTACTGCAACCTCAGTGTCGTAATAACAGATACACCATCGCTCTTCATTGAATCATCCACATCTTTGCTTCCGACACTTGCGTATCATGAAGATCTAGAACGCAAGAAAAAGGGAATCAAGACACGCTAAACACCGGCCACGGAGAGCAATTTGATCTGGCCAAAACGTCACGCTCGAGGATTAGACAGAGCTCCAAGTACCAAGCCTTGGAACGTCTAGTATTCGGCCTCGGCACCCTCTTCACCCTCAGCAGAGTCCGTAGCCACCTCCTCATAGTCTCGCTCGAGGGCAGCCAAGTCCTCACGCGCCTCGGAGAATTCACCCTCCTCCATACCCTCACCAACGTACCAATGTACGAAAGCACGCTTCGAGTACATGAGATCGAACTTGTGTGAGAGGGCCGACCACGCCTCGGCAATGGCAGTGGTGTTGGAGAGCATGCAGCTGCAGAATCAATTAGTATCCTGCTCGGGTATGACCATGTGAGTAAAGACTTACACTGCGCGATTGACCTTGGCCAGATCTCCGTTGGGGACCATCTGAGGTGGTTGGTAACAGATACCAATTTTGAACCCAGTTGGGCACCAGTCGACGAATTGGATGGTGCGCTTGGTCTTGAGAACAGCGACGGCGCCGTGCACATCTTTTGTAACAACGTCGCCGCGGTAGAGCAGGCAGGTAGCCATGTACTTGCCGTTGCGAGGATCACACTTCACCATCTGGTTGTTTGGCTCGAAGCAAGACATCGAGATCTCCTGAACGGAATTGGCTTCGTGCGAGGCCTTGGCAGCCGAGACGACCGGAGCGTAAGCAACGAGAGGGAAATGGATACGGGGGTAGGGCACCAGGTTGGTCTGAAATTCGTTAAGATCGACGTTGAGAGAACCGTCGAAGCGGAGCGAAGCAGTGATCGATGAGACGACTAGACGTAATCGGTCAGCCAAATTTCGTGAAAAACAAACGGTGGCTATCATACCCTGAGCAATCAAACGGTTCAGGTTCTCATAGTTGGGACGTTCAATGCCCAAGTTGCGACGGCAGATATCGTAAATAGCCTCATTGTCCACCATGAAACTGCAGTCCGAATGTTCCAGGGTGGTGTGGGTTGTCAAGATAGAATTGTATGGCTCAACAACAGACGTAGCGACTTGAGGAGCTGGGTAGACGCAGAATTCGAGCTTGCACTTCTTGCCGTAGTCGACCGAGAGACGCTCCATGAGGAGGGCACCGAATCCAGATCCAGTTCCTCCACCGAACGAGTGAAACACCAAGAATCCTTGCAGACCAGAACAGTTGTCTGCAATATGACGGACCTTGTCCAAAACTTGGTCAATCAGCTCCTTGCCAACAGTGTAGTGGCCACGAGCGTAGTTATTGGATGCATCCTCCTTGCCAGTGATCATTTGCTCGGGGTGGAAAAGGCTTCGATATTTGCCAGTGCGAACTTCGTCGATCACATTAGGCTCAAGATCGCAGTAAATGGTACGTGGGACGTATTTCCCTTGGCCTGCAAAAACTGCCATCAGCACGTATTCTTCGTGTTGTGTGTCGTGCTTGGTTTCGCCTACCTGTTTCGGAGAAGAAGGTGCTAAATCCTTGGTCAGGGTCGGCAGCTTTGCGTTCCTCGGTGAGGTATCCATCGGGCTGAAGGAGGTATCAACGCGTCAACGATGGTTCAATAACGGCTGTAGAGCCTGTAGCAAGCCTGAATGGAATGTATAAATACCTGGATACCGTGCTCCAAGCAGTAGAGCTATCGGCTAACGTCAGTCTGACCCTCGACAAATTTTGCATAAATGCCCCGCTATTTGTGGGAATAGTCGTGGAGAGTCGTAAAGCTTACCTCCCAGCAGGAATTGGCGATTTGGCAGCCAGCTTGGCCAACTGTATGCGTGATGTTGTCAGTATGGCATGCACACTGTTGACAGAGGGGCATGCAGGGAGATATCAAGGCGCGTATTAAGGGGACTCACCGTTCAAGCTGATGATTTCCCTCATGGTGAAGGTGACGTACACTTAGTCAGGCTATGACTTGTAGTGACTGCCTAGACAGACAAGAGGACGAGCAAGTTGGAGTGGGGTGCGAGTGGAGTGTAGTGGTCTTCTGGGCAGCGAGGAAGATTTGTGTGGCTCGTGTGGGTGTTGTTGTTGTCCCCTGCAGAAAGCGCGAAGCGATCAACAGCACTAACTCTATAGGGCTGGCTTAATGTCGGTTTACCAAATCATATCAACCTCGCGGAACACAGAATGCCTTAAGTGACCGAGGTCGCCCGTGTATTACAGAAAGCTCCGGGAAACACCTGTAAAGGTCAGATGATTGTGATAAAACTATTTATGCTTAGCTATGCGGCTTCTGGCATATCTACAAAGCCTAGCCTGGTGCATCATTCCGGCTCTTGGCAACGTAGAGAAGACCATCTTTCTTGCACCTGAAGCTATTCATATCCCGCAACAGCACCCTCATCTCGGCGACTTGAAGTTGGAAGTACTGACCCCTTGGAACTCGACTCTACGCCGCCAAGTACCCGCCGCATTTCCAAAGCCTGGTCTTGACAAAGGGAAAGAGGCATGGTTCCTGCTTGATGGATTGACACCACAGCAGCGTTACGAAGTACGTATTTGCTGGGCAGCAACAGTAGGTCAACATACTTCCCACCCAAGAGTCTTGCCGCTTCCCCGCTTTTTGAGTGCTGAGTGGCGAGTGCAGCAACCAACCGCATTCATCCTCGACACATATTCGCTAGCAGCAGCCTTTGATACTCCAGAATTGATCACTTCTCTCGCGGTCTATTCCGAGTCACGGCAGACCTCTGACTCGCTAGAAAGAGATCCTAGGTTGCATCTCTTAAAGGCAGGGCCATCAGCCATACTCTTCCTTCGCATTGGTGCGGCCGCTGATTACTACACCACAAACGAGACGCTTATGCAGAATGTTCCTTTGGTGAACGTTGATATCAGTAACTAGAACCCCCGCTGAGTATTCTTGGTTCAGGGTCTAATGCCTAGCCACTAGTCCTTGACCCATACTTACTCAACATTTTTCCACGGTCCCTTGTGCCAACGGCCGGTTACCTAATCATTCTAGCAGTGCTAGGGTGGTATCTCTCAGGCTACATTTGGCAACACCTCTACCAAGTTGCTCATTTACCCGAGAAACAAGATGCCTCATTCAACGCTTCCGCAGAAATCAGCAGGAACAAGAAAGTCCTCTAATGAGAACATCGAGGAACGCTTCCAGGCCGGCCTTCAACTCCAGGCTTTGTACGCCCTCCCTATCTACCAACTTCCTGCAGAGGTCATGCTCAACATCCTTAACAACCTTACGCTGGAAGACTATCCGGCCTTTATCCCAGCAGCATGGCACCTCCTCCGACATCATGGCATTGTTCCCCCATACACAACCTCAAGGCTTAAGCAAATCCTCATCGAACCGAGAAAGGGATTCTACGGTTCCTTCGAGCATGCGACTGATAAATCAAGAGAAGGACACGGCTTCCTTCCTGTGGATATCCGCCAGCTCATTAATTCAAGGCTTGCCCCTAGACCTCCCTTTTTTAACACTTTCACCGATGTTGGGCGTCGTATGAGGGGAGGTTTCCAACATCTCCCCAATGAGCTGAAAGACCATGTCTACAGAAAACTCGACCCAGCCGCAATGACTATTCTCACCTTAGCATGTCACAGATTCTCGAACCGAGACATTGAATGGCTGACGCACGAAGAAGTTTGATTACCGGGAGTCTGTGTAGGTGCAAGGCGAAGGTCAATTTAGATCAGAAAGCACGGCTTGTCTCTTCAGCTCTTGTACGCAAGGTTGATTCTGAGTGCGCAAAGTAGTGCATGTCCATCATGCGACTATGCTTTTTCACAAATGTGTTTCCTGTATACGCACACCACACCTTTGACTACCACAAGTGAAGAACAAACCATCAGTGTTGCTTCACCATGAAATAACCAAGAGAGTCGTGGTGAATCCCAGGAACTTCAAGGCAAGTAATCGACTTTGCATGGTCTCTAATCCTGGACGACCACCTAAAGCTACCTGAGGACTGCCGCTGCTGGTGCTGGAAGTTCATACCTAGGCCGAGTGTAACTACATGTCACGTTCGTAGCTCACTCATGATATGATATCATAAACAGATTCGTAACCTGGGAGATGGTAGCTGATTAACGCAAATCTGCAAGACGATCCACCAAACAGTCTGCGCCAAAATCCAGCCATGGCCATCTCCAAAGTCCCATATAACCTGTGTGGCGATGAGCCCCAGGATCTGATCAGCTATTCTCTAGCAACAGACAACGATTTCTCAACCACCATTTGATGTACTGTTGCTATCCAAACGTCCCCAACTCTTCACATCCAACACGCACCCATCCAACCTCCCACACCCTAAAGAATCCAAACCCCTCACACTCTCAACCAAACTCCCCACACCCCCATCCCTGACTCTCCATCCCCATCACCCACTCCCCATCTCCACAAACACCATCACGCCTCAAAGCCCAAACACTCATCAAACCTTCATCACCAAATCCACAATCCCCCCATCCCAAATCCCGCATATAGAACACAGTACTCTCAAGATATTACACACACAACCTCCCCCATTCTATCTCAGCATCTCTCCACCTCCTCTCCCCTCCTCTCCCCTTATAACACGCACACTATCCCGAAAGCACTTCCACCACCTCTCCCCTCCCTCTCCCCTCCAAACCCTCCTCTACTCGTTTCCCGCACCACGCCCTCAAACCTCCCCCTTCCAAGTGCATGAATCTCGCAAGATCAAAATCCAAGTTCGCAACCGATCGTAGATCTAAAGCAAATTTCCTTACCACGCTCATGATGGGTTTTTCGTGGGGTTGACTTACTTGCTGGAGTGGTAGAGAGATGAGAGCCGAGTGTGAGAGTGTTTTTTTGTTAGACGTTGGGCGGTTAGGGCGATTAGGGGGGGTAATGTGGATGGAATGCTGGGGAGGAAGTAGAGGAAGTAGAGGAAGTAGAGGAAGTAGAGGAAGTAGAGGAAGTAGAGGAAGTGGAGGAAGTAGATAAAGTAGATGTTCGATAGGATAGGGAAGATAGAAAAGGGTGCAGCTGGTAAGTAAAGGTATAGGTAATAATTATAGACAGAGTTGTTATAGCAATACTCAAGATCCGAATCAAGACCATTTATATCTAACATATACATAATTCTACTTTTTGGGTATCTACAGCCACATACGTGCCCTGTCGTAGGGTATAGGCATCGGTATATAGAGGCAGACCATCCATATCACCCTCTTCCTATACACAACCGGATTTTCGGCGGGTGGCGAAATTTGTTTTCTCATAACGCAGGGTTGGCACTCTTACGTAGCCGCCATTGCTGGCGGGCGCCATTTAGGCCATTGTTCCAAGCACGTGGCCGCCAGCAAACTCACTCCATCTTCTCACTTCGCTTGGAATCACGCCTTCTTTCTTCAGGGGTATCTTTTCGCTCATGCATCTCGCAAAAAGGAGGGCAGTCTGTCGTGAATTAGTCTCTTGACTTATTGTTTCGCTGTCAATAATCTTACCTGAGGCTCCATAAATAACGGCACCCCGAAATCCACTGCATTCCTCCGCATAACATAGTCTTGATCGAGTTGTGTCTCAGCCCGCGCATGTGCCAAGTTGAAAACACCACGAATGTTGTGTTCTTGGAATACCTCCCTGAGAGCGCGCTTATCAGTGACTGGGAAGTCGACCACAGTCACAGTACAGCCACCTTTCGCCGACGATTCGAGATGTGATGCTACTTCTTGGTTGGCGGCGAAGAACTTGTACCCGAGTGGCTGTAGGTAATCAACAATGCCTGCTAATTGAGGCTTTGAGATATCACCGCCGAACAGGAGACCTTCTCCTGGCAGGGGAAGACGAAAATTCATGGTCGATTGTAGAGAGGTCCAGTAGGCTTCTACAAGATCTTTGCCGAAACACGCAATCTCACCTGTGCTGGCCATTTCCACACCTAAGAATGGATCTGCCCCAGGGAGACGGCCCCACGAGAACTGAGAAACTTTCGTTGCAACGTAATCCCGTTTCTGGGCCATCAGGTCGACAGGTTCGGGTACGTTTACGCCCGTCAGAGCTTTCGTGGCAATATCGACGAAGTTTGTGCCGAGAACTTTGCTAACAAAGGGGAAAGAGCGGGAGGCGCGAAGGTTGCATTCGATGACCTTGAGGGCCGGTTCACCACCATTAGGGTCGTCGGCCTTGATTATCTGCATATTGAACGGTCCGGTAATGCTCCAAGCCTTAGCAACCTTCTGGGCAATTTCCTTTATGCGTGCCATGGTTCGATCATCGAGGTTGACAGGGGGAAGAACAAGGGTGGCGTCACCACTGTGCACGCCAGCGTTTTCGATGTGCTCTGCTACCGAGTGGACTAGAAGCTCGCCGGAGGACGCGACAGCGTCGACGTCTATTTCCTGTGCACCCTCAATGAACTTGGTGATGACGACTGGATGGTCTGGAGAGACGGAGGAAGCGGACAGGAGTTTCTCTTTCAGGTCTCCTTGGCTTCGAATGACGCTCATGGCGGCACCAGAAAGGACATAGCTAGGTCGGACGAGAACAGGGTAACCCACCTGGAAGAGTCAATGTCTCGTAATTCTACTGTGATGGTTCGAAGGGAGTCTTACATTGTTTGCGAAGCTTTCGGCTTCTGAAACAGACTTGAGCTCGGCCCATGCTGGTTGGTCAACATCAATACTGTCCAGTATCTGCGAGAATTTCTGGCGATCTTCTGCTTTATCAATATCCAAAGGATTAGTTCCGAGAATCTTGGCTTTGCCGGTCTCCTGTAATCGAAGAGCGATATTCTGCGGTAGTTGCCCACCAACTGAGACGACAACGTTAGAAGCTGACTCAAGTTCATAGATGTCCATTACCCGCTCATAGCTAAGTTCCTCGAAGTACAAGCGATCGGCGGTATCGAAGTCGGTGGAATAGGTCTCAGGGTTATAGTTGATCATCACCGTCTTCTTTCCTTGAGCTCTCAATGAAAGAGTGGCGTTCACGGCGCACCAATCAAACTCGACAGAGCTTCCTATCCGATACACGCCACTACCAAGGATGATCGTACCATGGTCATCGAATGTTATGTCGTGCGAGGTTGCGTTATAGGTAGTGTATAGGCTGTCATAACGTTAGTAGTACGCAAAGACGTGGGACACTACGCGCATGACGTACTAATTGGTCTCAGCAGGAAATTCAGCAGCAAGGGTGTCAATCTTCTTTACAAAGGGTTTTACACCCATGCCTTTCCGTCTCGCGCGGACTTGGTCTTCGGTGGCACCTACGCATTGAGCAATCTGAATGTCGCTAAATCCCATTTGTTTCGCTCGGAGCATCAATTCCTTTCGTAGACCGAATAGACTGCCTATATCTTCCATTTCGTGCTGGGTATCTGCAATTTCCATTATCTTGTAGAGGAACCACTTATCGATCTTGGTCAGGTCGTGCACTTGGTGTACGGTGTAGCTCTCATGTATGAGTGCTTGGCCGACTGCAAGCCAGCGACGATCTGTAGGATTTCGTAGCTCTTCGTCCAGATCATCAAACTTGTCCCCTTGGACGCCGTTGTATTTCGGGTCGACTTGTCGGATTGCTTTCTGGATAGACTCTTGGAAGGTTCTTCCTATGGCCATGACTTCTCCCACGCTTCTCATCGCGGAACCAATATGACGATCAACATGCTGGAACTTCTTCAAGTCCCAACGGGGTATCTTTGTGACAATGTAATCTAGACTAGGTTCAAAATTTGCGGTCGTTGTTTTCGTGACAGCGTTGGGCAAATCTGGAAGGGTGTACCCAAGACCAATTTTTGCGGCGATGTATGCTAAGGGATATGCAGTGGCTTTGCTTGCGAGCGCCGAGGACCGAGATAGACGAGCGTTCACTTCAATGACCCTGTAGTCAAGACCGTCGGGCTGCAACGCGTATTGCACGTTGCACTCTCCACAAACGCCGAGATGACGAACGATCTTGATGGCGGCCGTACGAAGCATGTGGTATTCCTCATCGCTGAGCGTCTGCGAGGGAGCAACCACAATAGAGTCACCGGTGTGAATACCCAAAGGATCGAAGTTCTCCATGTTGCAGACAGTGATACAATTGTTGTTACCGTCACGAACAACTTCATATTCTGCCTCTTTCCATCCTTTGAGAGATTTCTCTACCAGAATCTGGGGCGACAGGGAAAGTGATCGAGCAGACAAGTTGCGGAGCTCCTCTGCATTGTTGGCAAATCCAGATCCGAGTCCACCGAGTGCATACGCTGATCGTACAATGATTGGGTATCCTACCTTTTCAGCCGCATCAAGGGCCTCGTCCACGGTGTTGACCGCAATGGATTCTGCAATGGGGATGTCGATTTCCTTAAGCGCTTTCGCAAAAAGGTCACGATCCTCGCTTGTCTCCAGAGTCTTGATACTAGTCCCGAGAACTTTGACGCCATGTTTCTCGAATATGCCCATCCTCTGCATTTGCACTCCAAGGTTCAAAGCAGTCTGACCGCCAAAGGCTAGCATGATGCCATCCGGCTTCTCCTTCACAATGACATGTTCGACGTATTCTGGGGTGACAGGTAGATAGTATACTTCGTCCGCAAGTTTGTGATCTGTCTGAATCGTAGCTATGTTGGGATTTATGAGAACTGCGGTAACACCCTCCTCTTTCAATGCTTTCAGCGCTTGGGAGCCTAGAGAATGGAATGTATCTGTCAGCTGCGGCTCCTGATATGCCATTGGCCGTCTTTTTCGCAGGCTGGGCAATTCGTAGGCTTGGATGCTCACCAGAGTAATCAAACTCTCCAGCTTGCCCAATGCTTAATCCTCCACTACCAATGACCAGCACCTTTTTGACATCAACTAATTGTGTCTCGCCCGAAGCGAATGCCCCACTGGCGAGGTAGCTCTTCGTGTTGGGGGGATCTTGGTTTGTTGCCCATCGTCTTAAGGAGCTTGTGAAAGCTCTCGCTGGCGCGGATCGAATTGTCCTGAGTGGCATGGGTATCGAGGAAGTAAAGGTTGGAGCTCGAGTAGGATGGGCGGCGATACAGGAGAAAAACTTCCGTTGAGTGGGCGTGGAGCAGCATTGTCGAAGCACTTTTCGTGAGGGTCCTTCCAGACGCTTGAGCGCCATTGGAAGGAGCTCCTCGAGTAATTTGAACTTCTGCAGTAGATATCTGGGCTTGTGGTAATATTGGTTGCTGCTGAGTAGGATTTTGCTCAGTGTTTGATCATGGAATTGCTGTAGCTATAGCACTACCAGTGGAGAAGCTCAAAATTTCGGTCGACGGTGCTGAGTGTGGATTGGCGAGAGCGAGGCGCAGTAGAATGCACAAACAGTCAAAAAAGATCCAAGCTTTGGGGTTCCGTTCCCAAAGGATAGAACCAGTTGCACTCTAAAGGATGGTGCAGTCAAAATTGGTGTATTTTTTGGAGTCAATTGGAGAGAATACTTTTGCTTTTCCCCACGAGTCATACCCGCAAGTGACACCCGCATTTTTTCTGATAAGCGGCCTCGTGCGGCCCGACAACGGGAGCTGTTCCTCTTCAAGTTAGCAATTGTATATACCATGAATGAAGTTACTTCTCATTGCCTTATGGATACTTGCTGGGGACTGAAAACCTTAAGTGATCTCAAATATATCTCGATGTGATTGTTCTCCTGCAGTGATCTCAACGTGACCTGTTTCCTTTCATGTATTTGTTGTGCCTTTCATTTGTTCCTCCATTGCTTAGCTATAAATCCTCGCTCTGCGTAACATGTCTTGAACACAGCAGATAGCCAATGGCGTTTGATCCCCTCCTACTTCCCCTCACGTATACGGGGAGGTCATAGAAGTTCAAGTGTAGGTTAACACGAGCTTGATAGACCGCGTTCAACGGCTCTTCTTTTGAGTTCTTTTCTTTTGTGGCGTTCAGGCTTAATGACCAAGCAAGTAGGTAGACTCTGTCGATTGTCTTCTAGGCCTTAGAGATGATGACCCTACTAAGATTTTTGGTCTTCCTTATGTCTACGCTCTTCCTTTCTCCTTCACTAAAAGCTATCCTAAGTTATTTATGTTGGTCTTTTCGTACAATTCCAGGTCTTCTCGCTCTCTCTCAATTGCCAGACGTGAAACGTTCCGTTATCAGTACTGACTGGATAACCGGTTCCGAACATCAAGTACTCATCCACGATCGCAATATTCGCATAGAAGATATGATCAAGGGGGTAGTCATGTAAAATGGTCCCAGTCTTCTTGTCCATGGCGACAAGTCCTCCAGGTCCAGACGGAGATCCCCCAGGCTTAGCAGGAAATACGCCACTCCTCCCATTGAATACGACGTCATTTACAACACTGGGCACGCTCTGCGAGTATCCGTTCCCCGGCACAGGCGTCTGCCATAGACTCTTGCCATCGGCTAGGTTCGCTGCTCCAAAGGCGCTGTTCGTAATGTTGGCACTTGCGCCCATGGGTCGAAAAGGTACTCGACCATAATTAACGGCGGTGTAGTAGACGGCTGTGCCATCGACTGCGAGACCCCAGATCAGCCCGCCTACTACGCCATCGGGCGAAGTTGGGTTGACCCAGAAGAGAGCACCGCTTTCCGCGTCGAAGGCGTAAAGGTTGCCGTTCTTCTGGCCGACTACTACTGTGTCTTTGCCTTGAGGCGTGCCTTTACCACCAGGAACAAAGGAAGGGGCCATTCCGAAATCTGCGTCAGGGCCAGGACTTGGAGGACAATTGCTTGGCTCCGTGCCGGTCGTGCACGCTAAATTCCATGCATCCAAAGGACCCAACGCTGTCGCCCAGTTGACATGGCCAGAGGTCAAGTCGAGAGCGAGGACGGCTTCTGCGTAAACGTTAGATGGAATACATGGATCGTGCTTTAAACCCGGGTTTTTCTGTGTCTCATTCTCGCACTTTGAAGCCGACTCGGGCAAGAAATAGATGTTGCCTGTTGCGATGAAGACCTGGTGTCGTCTGAGATCAATGCTGGGTTGGCCGCCCCAGACGCCGATGCCTGTGAAGTTGCTGGGTATGGGAGCCATGGTCTGCTGCCACAAGACTTTGAATTTGTGAGATCCCTGATCAAACTCAACAGCCGCAAAATTACCAATGAAAGAACAGCAATGGTAATCGGGGATATAGGCGGCCGCCGATTCTTCGGCACTCGAGGACCCGATATATAGGATGCGATTCCATAAAGTTGGAGATTGCGTGACGAGGGCGTAAGGATGCGAGTTGATTTGAATATGGTCAAGAACATTGCCAGTGTGGCGGTCGACAGCAACGAGCAGAGCGTGAGCCTGAGTACCAAAATACACTACGTCATCGTCAAGCACTGCGCTGGTCCGTGAAAATTTAGCAATGAAGTTGGAATTGAAAGGTGGTGGGCCACCATTTGCGAGAGTGAGAGCCGTGACGTTGACCGTCCAGATTTCCTTGCACGTTGTGTAATCTAAAGCAACGTACAGTCCGCTCCAGGTCGGGTAATATACGATGCCCTTCTGAATGACGGGCGTGGCAGAGACTCCTACCGGATAGATCTTGGAACAAGTTTCGACGAGAGATGCAGCGTTGCAAGAATCGATCGGGGATCCGGGTGCTGCGAGTCGATTGTTGAAAACATCGGCTCCCCATCCAAGCCAGGAGCCACGCTGCTGACCGGAGTCTGCATCTTGACCTGCTGCGTTGCCAAGCGAATATGCGAGCAGACAAGAGAACGAGTGTATACGAAAACGCATGTTGACTTGCGGTATGAGTAAGGGTTGGAAGATCGAGGTAAAGAGGGATTGCTGGCTATCTTGACGTACCTTGTACATACGGTGTGAAGGTTTACTTGAACCAGTCATTGGAGAAAGTGGAGCGGTATATTCACCGTCCTCGTGACACCCACTTGCTTTAGCATGCGGGCTTCCACTAAGCCGTCGACTGGCTTGGACAGTAGAGACACGTTAGTGCTGACTGCAGGGAAGAGTATATTCATCGATTATCACACCCCTTACTGAATCGCAGTTGCTTTCGCTCCCGTGACTAACGCATGCAGGCGAAGATCTGCGACCATCTGTGAACCCATTTGAATTCCTCCAATCGCTTTTCTCAGCGGTTTTAGCCGAGAGCGGGCAGGGATCGCTCCTGCCCGGACTTCTTCCTTGCTACTTTGAGGTCGTACGATCGGCCGTTTGTCATCCAAGCAGTCGGAACAATGTGCAGTAGGATAGTCCGTCTATTGGACTTCAATCTGCACTCAGACTATGGCAGCCGGCACGCCATCCACAGAGTCTGGTATAGTTAGACGAGAACCCTCCCTCATGTATTTAGTTAGCTCAATGCGAATAGATGACTAACTTCCGAAATCTCAATTGAGATGGAAATCAAGCCATGTTCGCCTACAGCGATGTGGTCCCAAGTAGATAACACATCGACCCACTAAACACTCAAACCCACCTTAAACGTAAGGCTACACCCCAACTCAACCCTCTAAACCAAGCTCCATCACACCATCCTATCCCCCAAAAACCATTCCCAATCTATATCCTCTCCTAGAAAATCCCCACCAAACCTCCGCACGCAAACAACCAAGCTAACCCTCAAAGTCCCCCATCACAAAGTAAACCAAGTACATATTCCCCCCCAAACGTCCCCTCTCTCCCGCAAGCCGCTCAAAACTACGAAACAACTACCTAAATAGGCATCAATACGCGCCTCGCTCATCGGACAACCCCGCCCGGAAACAACCCCGCCCTTTCTTAATTCTGACCCGAAAGTCTCCCATTCTCCAAAGCCTATTCGTGGTCAAAATTTTGTTGTAACATAAACTAAAATAAGTCGTACCTCTCTTGCATACAGCCCGCTTGGCATAGTGGTACTGCGTTTCACTCGTACGAATTTCAAATTCCAGTTTATGAACATGAAAAGATCCTCGGTTCGATTCCGAGAGTGGGCAGGTCTATATTTTTGCTCCTCCCTTTCCCATACTGTCCTGTTTTTGTTCCAGCATCGTTGAAGCTGCCTACTAGAATAGTGGGAGTTTTGGGTTTTGTGGGGGAGAGAAAGTTGGTGGTGCCGAGGTTGGTTGGTGGTGATGGAGGGGATGAGGGAGGTTGAGAATGTTGGTTGGTTTTGTGTTTTTGTCGTTGCGTATGGAAATTGGTATGCATACTATCCATCATTGTCAAAGCCACACGAGGGGTTCATGTCCCGACGTTAACATTTGTGAGACCTTCGGTTGAAGCTGTTTATGCCTTATTGCCAACGGCCCCGGTTATGAGTCGAGAGTTGGAGGCTCTAACGTTATCACTGAGAGAATCGCAACTTGGACTAACACACTATGTTCTGCAGCCGCTATGCTTGTTGGCAGGCTATCATGCCCTTATAAGAATACAGGAGTTCAACCTCTGCAGCAAGTGCTGTGTCTGCTACCATGCAATCATTGAGCTCATACACTACAAAAACATGGCTATCGTACCGGAATCACGCAATCTGTCGCTGCTGAAACCTATCAAGCCGCCACTGGCATCAGATTGACCTTGACACAGCTGCTCGGGATCGGGTAGTTGTAGAAGTAGTACTTCCAGAAAAGCTGGGGAACGCCATGCCACCAGTCACATGCTATGTGTATGTGGTCAATGCTTATCACTCAAAATACTGACAGGGGGTGAGTAAATCATACCTAGCCATCCACTGAACCCTCCCTCGGTTTCGGTCCATTGCAGGCCTGAAGAGTTGAAAAAGAAACCTTCGGAGCCAAAGCCCACGTCGACAAGCGCGAATTCCCATGCTACAATGCAGACGTTAGCCAGGGAAGCTATCCTCGCCATGTTCATGGATGTTGGGAAATACCGGCATAATTGTCAGCTCCACCCATATTCAGCCCCCAGGGAAAAGGTGTGTCATAGTCGAACTGCTGGTATGTACCGTTCAAGAAGCCAATGGAAGCATTTTCGATGCCTTCAAGGGTCACGTCATTGGTGCCGGCGCCTGGATTCATGTCAGCAGCCGTCTTTCTGCTTATGGTGGTGTAGGAAACAGTCTCGGCTACGGACCTGTATGAAATCCGCTAGCGTACAAGCCTTCCTTGTCTGCATGGCCGCCGCCGACAACGCAGGTCTTGAGGTGATAACGGCTTGGTGGGAGGAACGTACTCGCTGTAGAGATTAGGGGGAGAACAGCGAGAGAAAAGGTGGGAAGGGCCCAGGCAAGGAGGATGAAGAAGAGCATCGTTATAGTTTGCTGGTAGCGAATGCAGGATGTAGAATAAATTGGAGGTGTTGGGAGTCAATGCCCAGGGTTGGTGGTGGATGCAGTGTGAGGGCGATCTGTGGAAGGAAGTATTTACACAGATTTTCTCGTCTTGACAATTCGGATGACGGAATCTTGCAATATTTGATGCTTCAGCTCGCGGGTAGATCTGGAAGGAGCGAACAGTCGACATCGACACGGTCCATCGAAAATTTGAGGCATCTCGTCATTAAAATAACAACGTTGAGGGACTCGTAGGAAATTCGTTCATTGAATGCAATGTTGTGCGTCGTGCAATTCTAATCTCAATCTCTACTACGAACCAGGTCTGATCTTCAACATGTTGAATACTTGGTGAGGGCTGGGCTACACATTGCACAGCCATGATGCCTTCATACTTCAGCCACGGTTGGGTAGAGATGGTGTGATATGGCACACATCAAACGATGTTAAACATCGGCGTTGGTCAATGGCACAAGCTATTACGTGGTAGTGAATAGTGGCTTTTGGCGCACTTTTTGTTAGAAAACCCGCTGCAAATTCCTCTTTACCAAACGCATCCCTTCAGCACCTCATAATCATTCTTGTGATTAGTTGTAGATGTTGTTGTAAAGATGAATGGCGCGGACCTGAGGCTCTCGGAGTGTGGGTGGTGATTGAGGAGAAGCAAACAACGATGCCAAGAATACGGTAATTACAGGCAGTACCACTCCAAGGAAATGAAAACATTCATACTATTTGGGGTACCAGAAGGGGCCCTTCAAGAAGCGCTACTTCGCCTCTACTTATATAACACTCACGCTTCAGAGGCCAGCTTAGGGGCCTCGCTTACAGAGTTCCCCTGCCAGGACAACACGGATTACCTTTGTCCTTGATGTAATTACCTGAAATTGCACCAATTGCTTACAAAAAGCGTCATTATCTACGGCGGCATAAGTAGTGAAGTAATGCTGGAGACTTCTGTTGGCACTCAGATGATCGTAGCTCACTCCAAAAGCGCTGAAACGCGGAAGCCTCTTCTGCTAATCGATCCTCAAGTCCAATAGTCCACCCGCCCCTCATGATCCCTTGTCTCAACGGACCCAGTCCCCCGCCAAGAATCATGCCTACTCTCACAGTAAATCTCTGTTGTCTTCGTAATCCCTCCCATCTGACTCGTTCTCCCATTCGAACTTTCCAAGCTCGCCTCCTCAGCACTTTTCATTCGGCTTATCCAGCATCCCTGATCACCCATGCGCTGACTGGTAGCAGTGATCTCAGCATGTGTCGGGTTCGGGACCGAGATCGGTAGTGGTATGGTTTCATCTCTGGGCAATTTGTGGAGGTGGAACTCATCTTCGTCTGGTCGACGCCCTGAGCTTAGGTTGTTGGTTAATCTACTCCTAGTCCCCGTTCGACTTCGACTCCAGCGAATTGATGGGCTAAAAAGCGGTTTCAAGGTTGGGAGGCAGGCGGCGATAATGCCGATGTTCTGTTCGAGGCTGCAATTCAAGGTCGGTTAACGCGATTGGTGATCATAATCTATGGGTAAAGTGGAAGGAAGCGGTATTCGAACCTGAATGTGGTGCACTTACGAGGAGGCAATATCTAGGCTGATCAAATCCCCTAGTGAATGAATTAGTCTTATGACATTTAAGGAGGACCGAACGCCAATGGCTGGACATAGTCTAGACCCACAAGTCAGATCACTCGCTGCAAAGCTTATCTCTAAAACACTTCGGACCAGGGCACAAACTCCACTGCTACAGTATGACAGGCGCGTTAGAGGCGACCATGGCATCACGAGACTGGTGCTTCAACGACAGGCTTACAAGAATCCCATGGCCATCAGTATGCAGATGCCAACCTTCACGTTGGGACGCACTTGAACTTTCCACATGCAAAATATCGGCAAGCCGGCTAGTGTCCAGTCACAGACCACCGAGACAGCTTTGATTCATGTAAGCTGGGTTCGTCTCTCAGATCCATCAAATGAAGATCTTACCGCCGTTGTAATAGCCCGCAAAGACTACTGTGCCAGTAGACACACAAGTACCCGAAACCGACGGATCCCAGACTTTCCTCAGCGGTCTGCATTGGGCCAGAAAGACCGCGGCAGAAGACATGTTCGTTGCTGTCACAAAGGCCATAAGGCAATACAAGGCCCACCTCAATCTTTTCTTGTTTCCGAAAAGCCGTAGAAGGAAGAGGCAGATTGAGATTCTTATAAACATGTAGGAAAAGCACGTCAGACATTCCACTAAGAACTGCCATTTCAAGGCTTGAGACAAGCCCGAGAGAGAGTCTGGGGTGAGCTCAAGATAGTATTGATGTCTCCCTAACCCGTGCATCACAGCTAAACCTGCGAGAACTTGCGCAATGATAGCAACGATCTGTAGCATCTCGTTAAAGGGCACAAGGGTAGGCGTTACCATGGGGTGGTTGTACTTACAACAGCGGCGACCATGAATAGATCGTCCAGTCCGAGATTTCGGGTGGCGAAAGTTCGGGAAACGACTCGCGCAATGGTGAACATCGTTGCCAACACAGTAAAAGTCACGGCGGGGCCAAGGAGCTGAGCACCTCTATTCCGGTCTCCATCGGGCGGTGGCATCCCTGGAGTGGCGTTGGGCGTTGACAAGGTTAGCTATCAGCAAGGCGAACCTAGATGGTCCAGCGACAGGAGTGCATTGATTAATTTGATTGTGCTTGCATCAAAACATCGAAAAAAAAAGTCCTAATGCAGAAGTGTTGCTGACAGAAAGGGAAGAATTTTCGAGGATGAGAAAACAATAGCTGAAATATGTGTTGCGAGCTTTCGGGACCCGATGTTCGAAATGCATGTAAGACGTGTGCGGCGGGCGGTTTGAGAAAACGCGCCGAACCGGATGAACTTTTCACGCGGCACGGTGGTTTGAAAATGCGGCGTGTAACTACATGCATGCTGAATTGCGTACCAACCGTTTTTGTGTGGTCCCAAATTGTCCATGGACTTTGTGCAGGTTGTGGTGGTGTGGTCGGCGATCTTTGCCTACCTGTTAGGGTCTGACATGTTGACCCCTTTGCCGAAATTTTGGCTCCACTGGCATTACCTCAGCCAACGAGACTCTCCACTTACCATGAGCGTAAAGCGATATCAGCTTGTCGCCAATGTTTATTCTAGTCTGGCGCGGTTTTGTAGGTCACCAGGCGCAGTAAGGTTGAGCTCGAGCTATTGATAGAACAATTATCACTTACTGAAACGAACACCGATCAAACCAACAGGCAATGAGGCATCCGGGCCCACGTAAGCTGGCCGCAGGGTTTACCATGTTCGCCGCCAGATTAGATACACTGGCCATTGGATTGTGTGAGCTCGCGATTAAGTAAGCCACGCTCACAGCAGCCGAGACCGTAGGTGCTATAGACGGAGCAGCAAATGTGATAGCCGATGCCACGCCTAGGTATAACGTAGCTGTTGGAGCTCCTAATAACACTGGCGGGTCCTCAAGTAGACATCGGTTGGGTGATCGATCTGGTGTCGCTGGTCCGTTACCTGCTGAACACCGTTCGACGACCCCTGATGACTGGATACTATTGCCCCCTCACACGTCTGAATCGCGGGCGCTCTGAACGCATTTTGAGGGTAGGCATCAAAATTAATTGAGTTGAGGAGTTTGACTGGAATATAACTTCGAATGTTGGTTCAGTAGACAACTGCATTGAGTACGCCTTGTGAAGGAAATTACCTTCTGATGATTTCTCCGACGGAACAACGTTTCGTTGTTCGCAGTTTCACCTTCCACACCAGATACTGAATTACTCACGCAAGTCGCTACTGATCCTTTGACAATCTCACGTTGCATGACCTAGGTGGTTGTTTGTTCTTGGCTAGATAAGACTGCTTTGGCTCATACATCGTCTTCTGAGTGGCCCTAGACATCTTTAGTAATCATGTGTTGAGGGCCTGCAGATTCATACCTGTACATGACTCGAAATTGATCTCTCTTGCTTGATGATGTGAACGATGCGTGAGCAGTGAGAGATTTGGCTTGGGTGCCAACATGTGTTCACATCCAGGGTGTTGGACCTGCAAATCTTGCAAATCATTTTGCGGATCCGAGAGTTGCAGCACAACATCATCATCAGGTGAGGCAGGGTATCCTGCTCCAATTCGAGGCATCTATAACAATAGAAAAACGATCCCCACTGACCAGGTATACCGCTGAGACGGGAAACTGTTGCGGAAGCGCTGACGGCCATGGTAAAGGGGCTCTCAGACACTGAGATAAAGACTGACGAAGCAGAAAAGTCGAGGAAGAAATATCGTGTAGGCAAAGCTACCTATCGATGGCTGGACGTTGAGATTGAGGAAGCAATGAAAGAATAAGCCAGACAGCGTCACCCTCGCTGGGCACGTGGAATAGTCCCGATAGGTCACTTCAACCAGCTGGGTTGACGCCAGCGGCGACTTTGGATGCGCATATTCTAAGCGTCTAGTCTTTAGACCATTGACTCCATGTCACAGTGTGTCGCGAAAATGAAGCGGAGGCTTACCGAATGGCGCGTATGCTACTATGCTCCTCTGACATGAAGTCGGATCATATTCTAAGACGACGAGAAAGCGGGCTATCTCTCAAGACGTACAGAGTATCCGTGGAGTCTATTACGGAACACAACATGTTGACAGACTACAATCCACATTTCATGCAATATTCCCTCAACATCATGGGTGATGCAAAGACGAGTATACACCGAATCTCAAATTGCAAGAAGGATTTTAGCTTGTGAACATATGTTTTGAGCCGCGTGCATATGTATGCTGCGAGATGCTGGCGATACCTTACCTGAGGCTCAATGGAGATCCGGCAACTTAAGGCCAAGCTCCGAGTTCGTCTTAGCGCGGAATATCCAGCCGACGAACAGCCGACGCTCGTTTTTCGAATGCGAGCCATTGAACTGCATTTTATCATTTCCGACTTCACATTCTCATACAAGTCTGCTCTATCTTGCTCGACCTTCCCCGCGCTACGAAAGACCAATGAATACCTCGTGCTGACACTTGCCACCATGAGTCATGGCAGGCACGGCGCTTCGTCCGCGCCCAGCGCAACACAGGTCGAAGCCCTTAAGGAATCGTCCCGCCCGTCAGCGCATATCCTATCGCGAGCAGACCACAGCCAGTGACGAATCCGATCAGTTCGTGAGCGAGGACGATTATGAACCGAAGTCTTCCCAGCCACGATCACGCATTGCTCCGCCTCCCACCCCGCATGCCAAAGCGAAAGCCTCCAGAAAGCGCAAATTAGTCTCTCCTGGACACAGAAGGCTCTTTGCGAAGAAGGTCAAAACAAGTCATACATTGTTCAACGCCGAACATCATGGAGGCCCTGGCATACAGTTGACTGGAAAGAAAATGCCATGGCAGACTTTACCTTACCATGTTTGGCTGTCGATCTTCGACTACGCTTCACGCCCACTGATCAGCGAGACATTCCAACCCATGCCATCTATCAATTGGCTCCTCAATGTTGCGCTCTGCTGCAAATCATTTACTGAGCCAGCACTGTCCACGCTATATCACTCGCCCCCCCTCTTACCACCGACTCGAGCATATAGCCTTCTCGAGCGACTGGCGACACAAACGGGTACCTCTACCTTCAACTACAAGGCAAAGATCAAATATCTAGATGTGGAAGCGTCTAGCACATTGTTACATAAGTATGCTGGTCACGATCCGGTTGATCTTGGAGCGTTCGTTGCCTTTACTCCCCAGCTCCGAGGGATTGGCATATACTTGATCTCTGACAACCCTAAACTGCGCAAGGGTGTTCATTTACCAAGGAGTACGAATGGAAAAGCAGCCTACCAGCAGTCTATGTTTGCTGCATTGGAGGAATACAAAGTGACTCTTCAAGAGTGGACGTGGAACATTCCTCTGGCATGGCAGACTATTACGTTGCATCAGCTAAAAGGAATTCACGAGACAGCCCCATTCCAGTCTTTGCGAAAAATCTCGTTCGTCACCTACGAAGGTGGTTCTCAGAGCCAAATGAAGCGTCGTGAAGAGCTACTCGCCGAAGCACTCGACATACTACCAAAGTTGGAAAGCGTTTCCTTCAGAACGTGTTCGATTATTAGCAACCGTTTGGTGTCTTTGCTTCCTGCAAATCTTCGAAAACTGGAGGTCGTTGACTGCGCTTACTTGAAGTCGCCTGCCCTCAACATATTCCTGTCCACAAAAGGAAGGAATTTGAAACGGCTGATTCTTGACCATAATAACTCCCTGAATCTGTCGTTCTTGGCAAGCCTCGCCCAGGATTGCCCAAAGCTGGAACACCTTAGGATGGACCTCCGATATTTCAACTCATTTGTCACTGTGAAAGACTCGGATCCGAGATATGATGTCCTCTTCGCGGAGACAGAGAAACCGTCGTGGCCATCGAGCCTTCGGAGCCTAGAGCTTTACCACCTCCGAAAATGGAGTCTTGAGATGGCGCAGATCTTCTTCTCGTCTCTAACAGAGGCTGCTAGATCATTACCCATCCTTCGTCAGCTGAGGATCAAAGCCAGTCTTGAAGCGAGTGGGTGGAGAGATAGGGTTGAGTTTCGGGATAAGTTCACCAGAAGGCTGCGACATGTGTTTCTGAGGAAGTCATCTCCACCAAGTTCACATCTTCGATCCATCCAAGCTTTCAAAGCATTTAAGGGGCAGCACAACGATGAATGGCGAAGGGAGCTGGAGAAAAAGCTCTCTGCAGCATCGAAGACTACTACCCGCTCTACCGGTAGACACAAAGCTAGGGAGATTTTCAGCCATGTCGAAATTCCTCGGAATGCGGCCGAAACAGATGACAGCGACAGCGACATTCCCCTGGTCAAAGCACGTAAGCCCGTCCTAGAAGGAAGTGACAGTGATGCCCCACTTGTGAAAGTACGCCGAAGCAGGCGAGTCGGGCCACAGAGGACCGATACCCACATTATGTCCGAGAACTCGCCCAGTGGACGGCAAGCCTCTAGCCGTCGAAAACGTCGAAAGGGGCCCGGTGACTCTTCGAGTGAGGACTCGGCTCTGGAGGAAGATGTCGTAGGCCCGACCTCCCGATCCCATTCCGACGAGGAGGAAGAGCTTTATGTTCAGGGTTTGTGCGAGATTGTTGATGTGCTAATTGACAATCTGCGGCCCACCGAGGAACAGCTCAATGAGGACGACTTCCTAGACGAGGAAGCAAGTGGTGACGAGGATTGGAATGGGGACGATGACATCATAGGGGATGATCGATATGCATGGTAGGCGCAGGGATGCAGGAGATCATACCTGCGATTGATAAGCATCGCAGAATTATGGGTGAAATGGTGCTGCACGGAACTGGCTGGAGTTTGTGGGACCAATGATACCCAGGGTTGAGACGATCATGCTGCTACGCTAAAACAATGTGCTTTAAGCTTATTAGGCGAATATTGTACATTCTAGATGCTGCAGGAAGTGGCTGTGTACTGTAAAGTAAGGTAGTGTTGCTTTCCCAAGCGTCAAGCAGGCAGTAGCGCGGGTTCCCTGTGGTGCCTGCGACTGCCGTGAATGATATAAACATTGCCAAGCCACTTTCCCTTTGACAGCTACTCCACTGTCCTGCCAACCAATGTTTACAAGGACTCCTCGATAAGCAACAAAGCTTAGATCCGATCGTCATCAAGGTGGACTTGATTCCAGTGTCAGCATATTGTTGCCACAATGTCTCAACCCCACCTTTTGGGCATCCCACCTGAGATTCGCGATGCCATACTCGAGCTATGTCTTGTGGTCGAGGGTCCTATCAATCCGTACCCAGCTTATTACGAAAGCAAGGATCCTTTCGCCGAGACCAGTCGCCAGCCTGATGTGGCATTGCTCAAAGTTAATAAGGCTGTGAATCAGGAAGCTACTGAGATCCTTTACAGCAAGAACACCTGGCGACTCAACTTACACCATGTCGGAGACGCTTCCGACACTCCCATGATGTTTAGTCTCATCAATGGGAGGATATGGGCCGCCAATCAAAAGTATATTCGTCATATCTTCACTAGCTTTGATATGCGTGACTTCACATCAGACACGGCTCTTGATTTCGCACAATGTGCGCACAGGATACGGCTTGACGGAATAACACATCAAGAACGGCGCGAGGAGATACACACCAACATGATAGAAGAGTTCCTCAGTATTTGCGCCTGGAAGTACAAGCTCATCTTGAACCTGCCGGCTGTGTCGGTGATCTTCGATCTCAAAAATCTCTACTGTCCTACGGGATGCTGCCGTGCCGACTTGCTGGGTAGGCTCTGCCGGGATATCTTTCATCGCTTGGCCTCTCATGGCCAGCCTCCCACTCGAAAGGAGGTTTCACATCTCTTTACAAATTCAGAGACTAAATATACGATCATTGGACTCGAACGAAGGGCGGAGAGAGATTTGGTCCTTGATTGTTGGGCGCGAGAGCCGGAAAGCAAGCATTACGATGTGAAGGCTAGCAGTGCGGAGACTGAACTGATAACCTGGTTCTGACAGCTGGAAATGCCCTGCGGAATGGGACCCATGATGCGAATCCGAGTCCAGTACTCAGGATGCGTCAGCCGGGCAGTTTCATCTTCAATGATTACGTCCGGAACCCAAAGATTTCGAATGGGATACATCGGGTTGACACATGATATGCACAGTCGACATGACGCTTCCTTTCCATCTAACGCCATTTGACTAACATGCCCTTGAAAAATCATCTTATCCACATTCTCTCCCACACACGTACATCAGTCCATCAACCCCTCTTCCTAGCCTTCGTCCCACTTCCACTACCACCTGCACTCCCCTCATCCTGACTCTGCTCCGCACTGCCAGCCGTCTTCCCAGCCATCCAAGCCGCCATGTCGAAGTTCTGTAAAGGATTTGCCGCATTCGCTCCTCCTCTCAGTATGCTCTTCTTCTGCTGTTCTTCGAATTCCGCCTTCATTTCCGGGTCCACTAGAATCACGCAATTTCAGTGATGATACCCTCATAGCAAAGCAGAGCCACTGAAAGGGGTCAATCAATAAAGCAAAGAGAAACATACTATTGTCCAACAAATACGGCATCCCAAACACGAAGCCCAACCCCACAATCGCAATCAGAATCATAGGGTTCTTGACTAAATCCATCGGCGAGACTGTAGCACCATCCATTAGCCATCTATCATCTCCATTCCCCCACCCCCTCACCACCATCTCCCTAGGAAAACTCACATCCACTCCTAGCCTCATAATACTCCTTCCCCCTCACAACCCTCACCTCCACCCCCTCCCCTCCCACCTTTACTTTCTCACCCATCCTCCCACCACCCAATCCGACTCTATAAAGCTCGATTTCCAAATCTTCCCCATCCCCATCCCCATTCCCCTCTCCCTTCACCTTGTGGGTAGGAACAATATCAATCCCATACCCCCCGAAATCCCATTCCCGACATGGGATATCGAGGAGCCACGTCCCTGCTTCTTGGGACGTGATGTTTCGGAACAGGAAGGTGTTGGCGCGTGTGATGGGGGTGCTGAGACGGTGGCGGTGGTGGTGGGTGGAAGGGGAGAGGGGGGTTAGGATTGCGTGGGTTGTTGGGGGGAGGGAGGAGAGGTGGGGCGGGAGGCGGAGGAGGAGGGTGGCGGCGAGTGTGGGGAGGGGGAGGAGGGCGAGGAGGGCGAGGACAACGGAGGCGAGCATTGTGGGCGTTTGGGGGAATGGTGGTTGAGGTTTGGATTGGGGGGGACGTTTGGTAGGGGAGGGTGCCTGATGGGTTTACTGCGCCGTCAGCCACTCATACTGTAGGGCTGAGGCCCGGAGGGCCCTACAGCCCTAGAGACAGCCCCAAATCTGGTCATCTAGGCCGCGGAGACTGTCCCGGGAACGTGCCGTCCTTGCGCTTGAAAGGGGGGCTACAGGACACTCTCTATGGGCTCCTAGGCTTCCGCCCTATGAGAGACCGACAAGGCGGTGAACCCTTTTAGTGGTATTTCACTGTTTGGTAGTCGCATTCTTGTAGCCGTCAGTCGTACCATGGTGGTTTCGACCAACTCAAATTGAAATCGGTAGGATCAATACTTGATAGTGTTAGATGAAGGTGGGTTCGGGGGCAATGTTGGCTCATGGCAGGCCCTATAAGGGGGCCTATAGATCCCTAGTTCCCCCCTGGAAAAGGACTGCGTTCCCGCCCCCCATGTCCCTTAGAAGTCCAAGAGTGCGGGCACGCTTCAAGGGTTCCTGACGGGCCCAGCAAGCCTGCTCCCTCGCATATCAATGCCAACAATTACGCCCCTCTTGGAATGCCATTGTGCTAATAGTTGAAGCTGTTACGAGGCACGCTGTGGGGATGAAACAGCAAGCGTCAAGATTCAGCGTAGAACAGAGTTGCCGTTGGGCCCCTAAGCATCTCTTATGGGGATGCTCAAGTGCACCCCAAACACACTGAAGCCGTAGCTTGTGGGGAAATACATCTGCAGGCGACCGGCACTCGGCCCTGTTCAAGGGCCGCCCGGGCGCGCAATGAATCAGGGTATGAGCCCTCCTAGTTCTCCCAAAGCGAGCTCCGCAAGCCGCAGCCTACCCTGTCTTGTACATTTATTGGCGGGAGGAACAACTTCTATCCGCGTGTTTTATGTAGGTGCGAGGATACTGATCTGTCTTCTTCATTACATCGTATACCTTATCTCCTGCATCTACTACGGATACATCAGATTCGCAAATCAGTACAGCAAGACCTCTATCTGAGTCTCCGTCCTCGAATCTGTGTCGACTTGCCTTCAAGATGAGTGATGGTGTTGATAATATTGTTCCAGGCAAATCTCAGGCAGCTTGCGATGCGCAGTATGTTTGTGTTGACTTCGAAAACCAAAGTAATCATATTTCTGACGACCGCACTAGTGCTTCCGATAAAGAGTATCCCGTAGGGAGGCAATCTCTCGATGAAGAAGATATCAGTGACCATGTATTGTCGGATCCATCACTTGGAAAAGATGTTTCAGAGGATGACGCAGAAATTGACGCGGCCCAATGCCTGTTCTGTAACCGTATCAACTTGAGCCTCGATGATAATCTCACCCACATGCTCAAGGTTCACGGACTTTTCATTCCAGATAAAGACTACCTGGTGGTGGATGTTGAAACCCTGATAGCTTACTTGCATCTCATTATCTTTGGCTATTTCCAATGCCTTTACTGTGGCACACTACGAGGCAGTGCTGAAGCAATACAACAGCATATGATAGGAAAGAGCCATTGCAAATTTGATATCTCGAGTGAAGACTCAGAGTTTCATGAATTTTACGCCTTCGATTCTGACCATGAGGAGGAGGACGAGGAGGTTGCTGAAGCATCGGCAAAGCGCTCGGCTGTCCCTTTTATGCAATCTAATGACACATCGGCCCTTCTGCCCTCAGGGAAGGTCCTCTCCCACCGCTCGTCTCGAAATCATCGTCATCAACAATATAACCGTCCTAACGTCCACCGCACTGGCCCTCGGCTCAACCCTATACCGTCCACACATTTTCCAACTCCGTCAGACTCCTCACCAAGTCAGTCCGCTTCAGGGACACTGACCAAAATCGAAAAGCGCGATGCTGCCGTAAAGAACCAGCTCCTGCACGTCCGTGCGAGCGACTTGAAGAGTCTTGTGCACTTACCCACCCCACAGCAACATGCGCTGCTTGCTACCCAGAAGAAGCAAATGGATAAGGCTAGGAAAGCAGAAAGGAGGATGCAAAGTCGCGTAGACGGCATGGGAAACAAGACGCTGATGAAACATTTTGTTCCTGATGTGCCAGGACCGAAGAATGGGTAAGGAGGACGGCCATGATGGGGAATCATGGAATTTAGGGCTGCGAATGAAAAGCATCTTATTCTATGCACGACTTGGCCTGTGGCGGTTGCAGTTGAGCAAGGCTGTTGAGTGGCCGATTAATGTTCTCAATATCTCATATCCAACATTTTGACCGTGCAAAGCCCCAAGGACGGTCTGGAGCAGCTCGATCTCCTGAAAGTGGAAGTTGGGTGTGGAGAGAGAAAGTTCCAGCGAATGCTAGAACTGTAGTGTTCTTTCATGGACTCAAAGGAGCAAGATAATTAGCCAAAGGAATGCTCCTTCCAAACAGCTTCAAGGATGTAAAGAGACAACCGCTATCAAGATCGGCAACAGCGGGGCAGGTTTAAGAGTGGGCACTTGATAATATCTGATTGAAGAACCATGAGTACGAGGTCTGCGAGTATGACCAAGCGCGTGGGTATATGTTTGTGACCAAGTACGTTCCGCAATCTCTGCCTCGATCTCCCGAGCCCACGTCGCCTCCAATGTTGGAAGCCGGGTGTTGTCGGCAGATGTCGTGATTGAAGGACGTGAGGTACTGCTAGTTAACGTGGAGCTGTTTAGGGCCATCATTGTTGGGATGGTGTTTGTTATCGTGCCAGAACAGGAAGGAGGAGTATCCGACGTACAGAGAGGAGGATGCTACCAGAGTCTGTGTGATGGCACTACTCACAAGTTATCCCTGAGTTGCATAGAGTCACATGTATGTAGTCCGGACGATGTCTAGACTTTGTCAGTCATAACTTGTGTTCAAGTGAACTCCGCTCTGCTTGACTGATATCATCCACTCTTGCCAACGTTTTCGGGGAACAGAGCTGCCTGTCGGTTGGTTCTGACAGTGCTCAGGCACGCAGACAAACTTCACCTCAAAGTGAAGTAGCGAGGAACGCAGGAAGCGGCAGCAACGCATGCTCCGCAGCCCTCGTGAATCAATTTACAGATCATGGATGCAGAAGATTTTTGATATTGTCTCGTCATCATCATAATGTAGACAGATGTTCTGCATGGCGAGCACACATTCTCACGACTATTGATTGTGGTAACCTATCGCATAATCTCGTCCCAGTCGCGCGGCTTCATTAGGACACTCACTGCCCTCGTCAGTATACTTCTCCCACCCACCCTCCATATCATTCGCAGCTCCCTTGAAGTCCATGTCGCTCAAGCACCGCCAGATTCTCCGCCGATTACGCAGCCCGAGTGGTGCGCCTGCGAAAGCGCCAGTAGCCTCAAACGCATCCGGCTGCGAAAGCTGCCGGATTAGAAGTTCCCAGTCCCAGACTACAGGCTGACCCTTGTGTTCCTTTGCATCTGCCTCCCGGCACTCGGAAAGATCGAGCTCATACAGCCATGGTAGTACCTCGTCTTCGTGAAGGAGGTCCAACCATGCTTGTGATGGAAAGAGCCTCGAACACTCGGGTGAAGGGTCAACGAACGGCGCGAGGCTCTCGTAGACCAACTCTCTGAGCTCATTGGGGAGAGTGCTTACTCGCTGATGGAGCGTGTTGTTGCTTGGCTCATGACAGGTTGCAATAGCTGGCATTGGTTGGAGATGAGAGAGAATGAACGGGGTGACTGCGGGATTCGGTTTGTAGGGGTCTGCTTCGAACATCTACATGTAGGGCTAGTTGGTTAGTGAATCCGATTCCACGATACGGGTCAAACAGGGATGGCTTGCCTTAGATGCAGAACTACGTATCCATTTCGTACCCTGGAATTCGCCTGCACCGTGATACTTGTTTGGCCAATCAAGTCGATCATCGATACCAGCCGCTCGATCGATAAGGAAGCGAGCTTTGAAGACCTGGTAAAGGCGGCCGTCACCTCTCGTAAACTGGCCACGGACCTTGCGATGGCTATCTTCATCGAAGGTGTCGATGAAATCTAGTGCAACATTCTGACACGCCCAGTGCAGGTAGAAGACAAAGCGCGTGTCATCTATAGTCATGTCGTTGAGCAAGTGTCCAAGTGGTTCCCATTCTCCAATATGGAGATCTAGGTCTTCCGGATTGACAGCACAGCTTGAAAATCAACTTCAGTATTGCGCTCAGATTCATGATTGTTTGGTAACAAACAAAGGTTGACATACCCATTCGCAGCACTTCCCAAGGTGTCACATTCAGCCCTATCGTAGTCAGGGTGACCCATGAATGATATATCCAGTCTGGCATTACATATCCCTTTGGCAGGGTTGTGCCAGATACTATATCAGGTTCGTCATGGTCAAATGGTCCCCCACAGACGCAACAATAACGATCTTGGTAATCTGTTCTACTCATGGCGTCGACGACAAGTATTGGACTAGAAGCTGGGTACTTCCGGAAGGTGAGCCCTTGACGAGTTGAGAGTGTAGATGGTAGTCGTTGGACCCTTGGGAGAGAAGACTGAGGTACCGAGTCTTAGGGGGTCGTGGAGATCTTGCAGCGAAACCAGAGCACGAAGCATATACTCCGTGCCTTAAACTTCTCTGAGACAACGAAAGGCTGCCTTGTTAGGGACGGGACGGTTTGGTACTGTTCTGAGTACAGTGAGTAGAGAGAACTTAAGTCCGGCTCCCGTATGAGGAATAAAGCCAAACACTGTCTGATGAAGTGTTAGCCACTAGTGATTGCGCCTCACTATCACAGACAGACACTTACTGGGTGAATATAGATAGTAATATACGGTGTCTGTGAAGTGAATACTATCACAAACAGACACTTACTGTGTGAATATAGATGGTAATCTACGGTGTCTGTAAAGTGAATAGTCTCCACAACAGCTGACACATAGCTTGGAAACCTTCTAGAATACCTCGGGATCCAACACATAGTCCACCTGCTGGAGAAAGGCCAACACAAGATGCATATTTAAAATCTTACCAATGATGTAAGAGATGCAGCTAAGGTGGCGACACCAAGTCACGCCACATTTAGTGATATCAAGCGACACTGTCGGGCATCTCGATAGTCTTATGCTCTAATGCTGGTGCTTGCCCCCATTATCTGCCATATCTAATGCTTGTAGGACCAGTTGATCTTGGCCCATCTGGTCCTGCTTTGGTTGATGGTTGCCTTTCCACACCCCGTGACAACAACCTACAACCCTGTCCTTGCGGATCCCAACCAGGGACCAGGGTATGCTCCAGCTTGTCCACCAGTGCTCTGTGCCTGATCTATCTCACGCACACCCTTGTTCGCTATCTGCTCATTCTTCCGCACTGCTTCCGCATCTCCGCTTGCGGAATTCATAGCCGCGTTGGCATTGCCACGTATTGCCTCGCCGATGCCCTGAACGTCTAAGTTAGCAGTAGTTTCAGAGGAAGCGGTGTTGCGTAGATGAATGCCTTTCATGGCCGATTTGGCCTTGTTGGCGACATCCGCTCCGGCGTGCGCGCCTGCAGAGTCGCCCGTGCTGATGTCAGGAATGGTACTATTGTAGATGCCATTGTTGCGTCTCTTAGTTCGCGTCACGTATTGGCTTTGCTCTGAAACAAAGTCTGAGTATAGAAGTTGATGGTGTCAAGGAGACCGGAATGGGACAGCTTAAACGTTTATTGCTTTTATCTGAGCTTGTGGCATCACCATAACGTCACGGCTGTCAAAGAGTTTTGTCGATGGAAATGCTTAGCTGTCTACAAGGATAATGTCGGAGTGCAAGCTGGTGGGCGGTTTGATGGTGCTATGTTGAGCACTAACGTATGGAGCAGGATAATTTGATGCTGCGATGGAATTGCCATCGAGGATGACTCAGCAACAGCGTTCACAATTCTCTCCCTCGACTATTTGAATAAAACTCCACACCGTTTTCAAAGACCTTTTTCGTCGTTGTTGTAAGTGTTAGCTAAGAAGATGTCTGGATGTTCGCACCCGAAACCATTACTATCTAGTGACCGTTCAGACGCGGTCCCTTACTGAGCGGGCTTAGACTCGCTTTGCTGAAACTTTATGCGTCCACATCAGCTTTACATCGTCTGCATTGCGGTAGCAGCAATATAACTTCGCTACCCTCACAAATAACTAAGAGTCTTCGTCGACGGGCCTGCACGCACTCAGTCTTTGGAGAAACCAGTTACACGCGATAAGCTTAGAGAAGGTAAGCAGTCACAGCTACGAATTCGACTTAAGCGAACTTCTTTCCAGGGCAATTCTGCGGACCGTCTGACTACGGCAGCGCATACTAACCATTCTATCAAAACTCCGCACATCTTCAACTGACACCCCCACCAACTTTTTGAAATTTCAACTACACTGCCTACAGGCCTCAGTACACCTATCTTGCGGGCGTAATAATTGGTCAACTATAGTTCTTGCTACTCCTATCTATTTAGAACGTCCTAGATCGTTGCCGCTAGCTATAACGTCGCCGCCGCTAAACTGTTGATATACGTATATTTGGTGATCCAGTATCTCTACTTAAATGAATAATAGACCGCGCTAACTACCTCCTACAGTAATCCTAACGTCCTATAAGCCTTCCGCCCTGCTTCTATATCAGTACTGCGTGGCAAGCGCTGTCGATTGGTAGATAGGATACTAAATACATACATTAGTTGCGGAGGGCCTGCAGTTGATAGTAGCAGCCTTAGTGGCGGTAACAGGCTAACAGCACAGCCAGCGGTAATAATCTAGGACGTTCTAAATAAATAGGAGTAGTAAGAACTATAATTGACTAATTATTACGTCTATAGAATAGGTGTACTAGGCCCTATAGGCAGTATAGTTAAAATTTTAGAAAATTTGGTAGGGTTCAAATGTAGATGGTCGGAGTTTTGATAGAATAGTCAATATACGCTGCCGTAAGGACGAGCTCGCGGTATTTAGGGTCCGCGTTCTGAAAAGTCTTTTGGTTTACCATCTCAGAGACCCCAGTAGGGTTTGATATTACTATCTATTCCGCCCTCTGTTTCTATACTCGAGTCTCCGCTTGTTTCATAACTACCAATTCTCGTCTCATCGCTATATTTTGAACGTCTAATCTTGCACTATATAACGTCGTCACTCAGAATGTGTCCAACCCACCCCTCAAAACCTAGTATCACTAACGCGCCCGCCCTCTCCTCCTCCTTCCTCGGCAACCCAGTTGAAATCTGCCTCGTAACCGCAGACTTCAAACGCACCATCACCGGCCTCTCCGCCCTCGGCATCGGCCCCTGGCGCATCTACACCTTCTCCCCCACCAACACCACCAACCAAACCTACCGCTCCAAGTCCACCCCCTTTATCTTACGCGTCTGCTTCGCCGAAATCAGTCCCAAAATGGTCTACGAAGTCATCCAGCCCGTTTCCGGCCCCACCATCTTCCAGGAATTCCTTGATCAACACGGAGAGGGAATCCATCATATAGCCTACGACTGCAACAAGATCCCATTCGAGGAGAGGATTAAAGGGTTTGGAGAGAGAGGGTTTGAGATGGCGCAGGGGGGGAGTTGGATGGGGAAGAATCATTTCGCGTTCTTTCAGACGGAGGAGAAGACGGGGACGTGCTTTGAGACGTGAGTGGGTTTGGAAACTTTCCGTTCTTTTCCGTAAATCTCCCCTTGGCAGAGTTATGCTGATTGGAAAGGTATAGATACGAATTTCCGGAGGACTGGGATTATCCGGAGCCGGATGAGTGGTTTCCTGCTGGGGTAGGGGAGAAGAAGGAGTGAGTTTCAGGCTGCCCTATTCTTCGGATTGGGGTGTCGGACTTGAGACTCAGGTATGACTTGGCGGAGCCGGAAGCGCTTCGTCGAAATACTGTAGAAATAATTCATCTTTCCGGGCGAGAGTTTCCGTAAGTGGGCACTCTAGGAAAGCCCCTAGAGCGTAACGAATACCAGATTTAGGGTACCTGAGGCGGCTTTGGGGCCCGCGTTGCGGGGCCGTTGTGGGCTACCGTGAAGTTCTCCTTGATGTCGACCAGTGCGCTAGATGTTGAGACGGTCACGATAAGGACTGATAAGAGTTCAACTACCCGGGGAGGCTCCCGAAAGACGTGTGCGCGAAGCCGCCCTAGATATTCTTCGGGTGTTAGGCCACGTCTGCGAGGCCCAGTTCGCGTAGGTTTGGCCTATATACCCCTATTCCACGCGTTCGTACGGTTAATCCAACCGTATGTACCCCTAGACCTATTGGCTCTCCGGCGCGCCCAAGGGACACCGAAGGTTCGTAGCCAGCACCGCGTATAGGTTGGTCTTATAGCTGGCCGCCTGCGCGGGAGTAGATACTATAAATAAAAGTTCGGATCTACATACGCTAACCGTATCAGGTAACGGACTCTTTGAGTGCACGGGAGGATACAGGCAAAGAGTCTCAAGCTAAGAAAAGATTTTGAGTTGGGAGACATATTGAGGCTTGTTAATGACTTACTAGGACTGTCTGGCATCGCTTGAGGAGCGGGAATGAGTCTTCATATGCCCATGTCTCGCTTGCCGAGCCTTGCATGATTTCTTGAAGCTCCTAACCCACCCAATCTTGGACTTCAGGATAGGCTGCTAGCAAAAGCATAGCGTATGCTAAGGTATTTGCGGTTGTATCATATCCCGCAAACATGGTAACGGACATGTTACCAAAGATCTCACTCAAGGTAAGCCCTTTTAGTCTATCTGCAATGCCCTTCTTAGGGTTGATCTGTTCGTTCTTCGATGACCTCGTCAGCGATGACATTAGGCGATGATATTAGGTCACCTGTGCCTGGTTTCCCAGCATCAAGCAGTCTCCGCTCCTCATCGAATATATCGATCATGTATCGTCCGAAGTCCCTCATTGCTTGTCCAGTCCGGGCCCATGACTTCGGAATGGAAGGCATTGACAGGAGCTTTGGAGGGACCAGCATCATGAATAGATGCGAAGTCCACGCTTCCATCACGTCCCGGGCTTGGGCTAAAAACTCGGACCATACAAGTTTGTTTGTATTCTCATTAAAAGAAGCAGCGACAAGCTTCCTATGGGATTGCTAGTCTACCCCAACAACCTACACTACCCATAAGCTATATTGGCGTTTCAGGTGAGACACTTACTGTAATGACATTTGATCCGAAGAGTTCGAGCATTTCTAGTGGTCTTGATCAATAAGGTTTAACGGTCTAGGTAAGATGGTCACTTACTAAAGAATTGGATCGGTCGCACAAAATCTTGCCGCCTTGCAAAGATCTTATTGATAGCTTCGGGGTTACAAATGTGTAGCAGGATTTCGCGAGGTGTCACGACAGCCCACGCATCGCCCAATTGCAGATGGGAGGCGGCTTTGTCGTGGAAATGCCGCCCTCTACGGCCATAGCGACTGAAGCTACCGAGGCGGAAAGGCAGGCGATTGATGATACTAAACAGTAGAGGCTCGAAGAAGCCGATCCAAAGAACGTTCATAGGACTCACTGGAACCACGACCAGAGGTATCTTCATGCCACGGGCACGATGGTAGTTGATGGCCAGGGTGAAAGCACTATACACTACTCAGGCTACTGCAAGACCAAACAAGATTTGCGGAATCATCTGGTGAATCATCTGAATTAGGTGGCTATCTGCCAGCGTGAGAGCATTGAATTGAAGGAGCATGGGTACGAATTGGGATGACAAAAGTGGGCTTCAGCCCTCTTGTAAGTAAACCTTTTTATGTGTCTCAATATGGACACCGCTCACCGTACATCGATACCACACTGGCTGCAGCGTTGATTGGATGTAGGTCGAGAAATTTTTCGCCTACTGGGCCGGGAAACATTGTGGCTACAGCAGGGAATCCAATATTGGGCTACTGGATGGAGATTACGCCGCTTGTAGCAAGAGTCCTACAGGAAGCGTGATATTTGTTGGCTCCCGCGGAAGGATTCAGTACTGCACTTCACTTGTCGATTTACCATGTCAAAAACACCGCCCACCGACTCAAGCTGGCAATTTTTCGAATAGAGCACGTGAGCCGAAGGAGCCTAGTGGAACCGAAGGACCCTAAAGTAACATCTCACAGGGCCGAATGTGTTGGACTCACTCATGCATCCCTCGAGTGCTCGCTTTGTTGTTTGTCCATCTTGAGACAGGGCAATTTCCTCCACTGCTCATCCCGCAAGGATCGCCATGGTGCTGTGGGATCTGGCAAGCATTGAGGATACGAGTCCTGGAACTCAGCTGACTCTTTTGGCGGCGAGCGAAAGTCAATGAAGACGGGCTTTTTTTTTCGGCGACACGCATTTCGGCCGTCCAGTTCCAATTTGAAAAGTTCAAAGTATCTTAGAAGGTATCGTACCTCAGACAACCCAAAACTTTGAGAGCTTTCTTCTCCTCAAACACTCAAGACTGAAGTCATCTAGTTTTGGGTATGAGAAGCTCTTGAGATGTGCCTTCTTCATGCATTGATCCTTGCTTAGCTCACGCCGATAGTTCAATTCGAGATTCCCACAAGCTGGTTCTTCATGGAACGTAAGTAATTCGTCAATACATATGATGCAACAAGTCGTCAGTCAGTTTGGGATCAGCTAGAGAAGCCAGTCTTGTTCAATTTCCCAGCCAATTCTCTCGAAAGACCGGAGAAGTGTTTGCTCTTATGGACGCGGGAACGAAAGACTATGTCGTTACATCTCCGTCCGATGCTGGGGAGTTCTCCACGGACGTAACAAATCTGTTGCGGGATTGGTCTCTTACCGAAACGATGGCTGGTTTCGGCATTAGTCCCACGAGACTAAACGTGCTTCGGGAAAACCCGATCACCAGTACTGCAGTAAAACCCTCTGGCAATCGCCTGAGGCATCTGACCCAAGACCTCTAAAGATAGCACCCGCTACGGGGAGTCATTTGAAGCACTCTCATGGAGCCGTAATAGGAGGCTGTAAACTCGTCGATGGCCTTGAATTGGAAGTCTCGCTGTGGGTCGACTTCTGGTCTTGGGACCATTCCAACCCTCTCTTTATGAATCTTGCTCTAGCATCATGATTGATGGAGAGTGTAAAGTTTTCCAGTGGAGAGGCAAATGCCTACAAACTGGCGTCCTCGACCACGTCATATGTACTGTTGGACAACGAATTCTACGCTGTCATCCATGAGGAGATCATCCCGGCTTTTCAGCACAATGATCTCGAGCTTAGTTACCGTGTGACAAAATCCCCAAGGTTACGAGCTGTGTACCATGAAGCATTGCGGCTTCGAAAATGGGTTTCGGCTCTCCTAGGCATGATTCGTAACATAACCATAGGCGGGAAGGTCTTTCGGCGGCAAATGTTGCCGTAGTCCCAATCTGCCAGCTCTATGGCGACGAAGACAAAATAGGGTTCGATGCATCACTTTTTGCACCGGTAGAGGTATTTGCAAACACACGCTCTCATCATTAGCCCAGGCTACAAACCTTGGGGTGTTAGAAAGACATAATGGCCTGGCCTTTTTAGCGATGCGAGGGATCTTCCAATCTATTGCCTTATTGATACATCGCTTCGATGTCCAGCTCGCTTCACACAAGCAGACATTTCTAATCTCTGACGAAAGTATGCTTACTTTGGCTCGTCTGGGCGTTTCTCGACCTTTTCCGAGCTCGGACGTGTGGGTAACCCCTATCAGGCAAGTATCAGAAGCTACCGCGGAGAATACTAGACTTTTCCTGGCAGCGCAGTTTACCTACCCGACCCCAATTTGGCAGAGGTATGCCTTTTTCGGCATCTCAATGCAAGGGTGGGGTGCTGTCGGAGCGCACTTCTTACATTGCATTAAGCTTAGATTGTTCTTAGCGCGATTACTGTACTTCCCGCTATGATCGCTCAAAAGTGACATTGTGGTAAGGTATATAGATGAGGAGATGCGGCTGTCAACAGGAGGTGCTCGGACCGACCTTGGCGTTGGGGTGGTGTGCATAAGCCGACCTGTCGAAAAGATGGCTTTACACCAAGATTGATCTCATGTATGCGCATGAGTGGCACTTAAAATGTCGTGATCTAAGTATGTTTTCCGTTAAACTACCAAACATACAACTTCCTGAGTTGTCCTACCATGTCTATCGATGACATGATCTGGCACAGCTGCCGATGAAGGCGGCGTGGATAGATCTTCATGCAACCTTGCCTCGCTGGATCTTTCATACAGACCGTCTCGTCTCATCTTGGGCTTTGGACTCCAGTCTGGCTCCTTTGTAAATTTCGATAGGGCTCAGTCTTCTTTGTTCAATTTTCTATCGAAAAGCTCTCTACTTGTTGCCCAAGTGTGGCTGCTCTAAATCCTGATGTTGGCCTAGTCTCACTCAAACCCAGAGTTGCTGGGCCAACCTTTCTCGTATGTAATAACACTTGATCCATAAGATGTACTGCGGTTGATTGACTGTCCTTTCGTCTAGGGTATCATGTGGGGAGGAACAGCGCTGTCGCTCTGTTTCCTCATCTTCCGCTTGTTCGTTCGTGTCAAATACTTTAATCGCATTTTCGCAGACGATGTGTTGGTCCTAATTGCCTGGACTTTCATCCTGGCCAATGCCGTCGTCTGGCAGACTCAACAGGGCGCTATGTACGCTCAATATGCCCTCGGGGCTGGCCTGATTGAGCCAACACCTGAAGTTCTTGCTACCGAAGAAAGCTTTTTACACACTGAATTAGTTCCAATTCTGCTCTTCTATGCCTGCTTATGGAGTGTCAAATTTTCAATTCTTATCTTCTTCCGCAGGTTGGGCCAGAAGGTTAAAGGTCAGAAGATATGGTGGTGGTGCGTTTTGGGAGTTACCATCGCAACATTGGCCACTTGTGTTGGCGACACCGAATACCGTTGTCTACTGGGATCCTTGTTGCATATCTTGAGTATGCCAGATCTGTACCCAATACTAGAAGCAATACTGATAAAGGCAGGTACATGCGCAAGCCCCGACGTATTGCACTTTCAGACCACCACTCTGCATTATAATTGCGCTCCTGATGTGATTACCGACGTGATGAGTGAGTCTATCGGATAGCGGAATGTGAATAAACTAACATCCAATCAGTTATTACGATTCCGGTGCTGATGCTATGGAATGTCCGGGTATCTTGGAAAAAGAAGCTTGCGCTTATCGGAGTCTTCTCCCTTACAATCCTCGTCATGATCTTCGCAATAGTACGCGTTGCCTTGGTGACTTCCAATACGACACAATTGGACATGACCTGGCTTTACATGTGGAGCAACATCGAGATGGCAGTCTGTACGTCTTCGAAAGTTCCCCATAGAGTGTCTCCTTAACTGGCTAATACTCCCCTCATGCAGCTATCATAGTTGCCTGTCTTGGATCTTTTCGCCAGCTTTTTGTCAAGTCTGAACAGTCTGCTAGAGACGAGAAATCTGCATCTTCGTTCTCTTGCGCTGCTCGCCTCCTATCATCCTTCCAATCCCTCAAGTTCAAAGGCTCGTGGGGCGGGAAAAGCTCCTTCTCTTCTTGTGACCACGACCGACACCGCAGTCTGCCTTCAAGACAGAACTCGATAGAGCATATTGTGCCGTTGGATACGATATATATTACCCACGACGTTGAGCAATCATCTAGAACTTTTAGGAAGGGTTTGCAGGTCCCAGAGGCTACGGTTCAAGATAATTGCTATCCCAATACACCCAGCCAAACAGAGACACACAAAGAAACACACAAAGGATCTTGAGTGCTGGCAGTTGAGAGGTACAGGATCGATTTGAATCATGCTACTCGGACTGCAATGATGGATAAGCATGGCGAAATTGCACAGGTCGCTTTTGAGAGACCAACATTCTTGATGGATGACCAACTTCTAGTGTTAATATTTGGTTTAACCGTTAGTCGGCCCTTTTTCCTTAGTAGTCGGTTCAGTTTGGGGTCCTTATCGGTTCGGTTTTAATCGTTGGGGCCGCAAAATCAACCGTTCCAATTGTAAAAATTAATGATTTCCAGGAGATGTGGCGAATTCTTCTTAGCTTAGAAGTCTTGCCGGTATGCATTAGTAGTCCTAGCCTTATATTTCGATTCTTTATCCATATATCGTCTAATGTTGAGGTTCCTGACGTCCACTAGCACTCGCATCCCCGTTGAAGGAACGGGTCTGTTCGGTGGTGCCTTGACTAAAACGTGAGGCTTTAGGATAGCCTTCAAATAAAGTGTAATCACGGTCCCATCCAGTTCGCACGGTATATTCCTAAGCGAAACATATGGAAGTAAGATCAGTGAAGAATAGGTGCCTTTAGCAAGGTAGATACCTGTATGGGCGAGGCCACACGCATGAGTATAGTCCAGTGCTTGCAGCAACTGCCGTGAGACACGCTTCATTATGTATAATGGAAGCTTGTGATCAGGCATCCTAGATTTGAATAAGCCGAGAGACTCGCCCATGGCTGGATAAACAAGACAAATATGCTGGCCATTCGATCCTTCGTCGACAAAGGAGGCATGACTGCGGAGCACATGATCGCAGCCCGGATGATCTTGATTTCCGTGGTCCAACGCCTTCATAAACATCTCGCTCGTGCCAGGCTCCCCTCAACAGCCAGCGGGTAGATACTTTGACGGATACCTCTTGCTGCTCTCTGGTGGAATTATAGCTACGTCAACAATATTTGCAGAGCAAATCTTACTCAATGTCCTTTGCAAACCACACTGTTGAGAAGTGGCCCCATCCAAGCTTACCCGGTATTCGAAATCGCCCTCCGAGGGTATCCCCAATGCGAATGTGGCAATATCTCGTTGGCTCATAACCCCAGCTCTTCTCTTCATCGATCGGCATCTCATTTGGAGTCTTGGCACGACGGATGCAGCGCCATCGCCGCAGCAAAGACAAAATGCTACCAGACGTCTGTTACTGAGCATAGACTCATCATTGAAGCGTAATGGGGAAATGTAGAGTAAGCAAAAGATAAAGTGAACCTATCACGATGGAGATTGCGTTGGGGCTAGATCTCGGTATCAAACTACGTAACAAAACAAGAGCTTCACTATCTTTGATGGCCCTCACTGTTAATTATATAAGGTAGAACGCTTGCTTGTTAGATGCTAAGTGCTACATACGCGATCTATGTATAGTGGTAATGACTCATCATGCCAAGGCTGAGTAATCCTTGGCATGCAGGCCACCTTCAACACTCACCATTGCCATCAGCCAAGATGCTTATTGGACTCACGTAAGCTCCTCGAGTGCGCTCCTTGGCTCAGCATACTGGCTGGTCCAGTCTTACAACCTCGGCATACAGACCTCCGTCTCAGGATCGACGATCCCTGCTTACTATCTCACATGACAATGCCGAGACCTGTATCACGGCTAGGCTTGGGAAGCTGCTATCCTTGTCGTTGAGCAATACCCACAAGACCCCAAGTCCCCCCATATTCCCGTCGACCCATACCTTGAAGTCTGCTGTATCAACATGGCAAACAACCAGTCGCCAGCCCAACAAACGGGCTACACATCCACCACTAGTTCGGTACTGGGCAATGCGGCACCTCCCCATCGCTTACTCCACGTCAATTACGAAGGTTGGACTCAAGCCCGTGCCGTCATACTTGACTCGGACAAGGAGACGGTCCTTTACAGGGTCAACCTCAAAACCGGCTGGAAGCTCTTCAGTTCAGGGCCTTACTTGACAATATCCACCGCTGACACGAATTGCATCGTGGGAACTGTCACATTCCATACTTTGTCGAGCAAGATCGATCTCATAATCCAAAATCAACCTACAAAGCTCTCAAAGGCAAGATTTTTCACAAATACTTATGGATTCCAGAGTTCAGCGGGCTTTCTCAAATGGAAGTTTGATGGCAGGCTCAGTTGTGGAAACATGCTCTGCGTCGATGAAAAGGAGCAGCTCTTCGCTAGATTCCGGGTTGGCGGGTGGTCGTTGAAGAAAGCGGGAAGTTTTGAATTGTCATCGGGAGTGGGAGACATGATAATGGATGAAGTCATAGTGAGCGGGATCGCGATGGTTGAGTGGTGGAGACTGCAGACCTCGGTTACAGTATAGTAGCCGCCAATGCCTGAATCGAAGAGGCTTGGCGAGACTATCCTGCGTTATCCTACCTTAAGGTCTACTTGACTCCACTACGTGTTGTTGTTATCAATCAAACAACGAATATTTTCGTACTGCAATATTGTTGGATTGACATATATCTTGAAACAGTTCGCGAGTCTTCCAGTCAACCTCTTGCACGTGGCTTGGTTAAAGAGCTACTGAGCTTGTCTACCAATGCAGTACTATTCATTATTTCCACTATCTGAAACACATCGGGACTCTACATTCACCGGGGAAGTCCCATATTCCCAACGACTACACCACTGTCAACGTCTCCACAAGTAGCCTTTACAACGCTATCAGTGTGACGTTGTCTTCGTCTTCAAATCCCTGTGACTGGGCACTCACAAGGCCAATCTGTTGTCATTCCACTTTAGGGAGACTTCAGGATCATCCTAAGCTGTCTAGTACCCGCTAAGTACACGGGGCAACTACAAGCACAGTATTGAGACGGCAATGGGAAGGAGCTATGAGACTGCTCACTCTACTCTTGGACACACTCTTCGACGTCGAAGCTGTTACAATCAACGAAATAATCGGTAAGATGAAGCTCCTTAAAGACCTTGGCCAATACTTGATGTAATACGGTGAATGTGGATCCGTCTGAAAGTCTGGCATGCACCTAATGGAATTTTGACTCAAGGACTTAGCAACCTCCACCGGTGGATCTTATTGTTTCAGATACTTTAAGATACTAGACATCTCAGACCGTAGCGGTATTCGTACACTTGATCTACTAATCCTGCTCGTCAGAGTGCCCGGAAACATTGTTTCCTTCACTAATTCTCAATGAGCAGAGATTGAAGTCGAAGAGTATATACGAAGCCGTGAATGAGAGCAGACATCATGAAGGGTACGGACCAAAAGGAGACATTACAAAGTCTGGCTTCACTAAGGCACTCGAAGCAGGCCAATTCAGCTCTGGACCTTGAGCAGCTTATGCTGATATTCAATCGAGCATTACGTAGGCCACCGCTATCAACTGCTCACACTACACATCAGTGCAGTCATATAGTGATAGGCAGCTAGCTTCGAATAACGTAGAATACAACAAGGAGAACATCGAGAATGATCATGGTGTAGTACATAATGATAAGAACACCCGAAAGTTGACGTTACTTAGTATGACAAAACGTCAGGAATAGACTAGGGTAGTGAGACATGGAAAGGTGTTCATAACACCAGAGATGGTGAGACTTGCCGCATTTCATCAAAAGCCTACATTGCGGCTCTTGCATACTAACGCGCCAGTGACGGAGCGATGGATGCGGCAAATGTGCTTCAGGTCCAAGGAATTGCACGAATTGCCATCTGGCTACGATTCATCTTCCGACAACCGCCTAGGCCGTTCGAGTGACACGGCAGCGATGAAGGGACTCCCATTCGGCACTGCTAATATGTCACGATAGACCCCACAACCTCTCCTCCTCTCCTCAAACACTTGGAGCTGAAAAAGCTGTCTCGGACTCGCCTCTAGTCCAGTCACTGCATGGTCAACCGCGATGCAGCATTGCCTCTCCCTGCAGGTCCTCCATGCTCTACTTGTTCTACTCCAAACGCTCATCATACATGCATCTCCAGCTGCCGTTGGGGCCCAGCCTCCGCTCCCGGCCCTCAACGAAAGTACAAATAATCTCCATCTACCAGCCGTGCTTGAAGGTCAACCTTCGCTGTCCCGTTCCAACGGAAGTACGAATGACGTTCTTCTGCATTGCTTCACGCCCGCGGCACACCCCGACAGAGGCCCTACCAATGCAGATGACTGCAAAAATGCTTTAGCAATGATGGTCCTACAACCGAATTTCGTTATCCCCTACCGTTTCAGCAAAAACAAGAGACGATTCGACGTCATACCCTTGCCCAAAGGATGGGGTACGGAAGACTGCATCATCTTCGTCAGTTGCGAAAATGATCAAGATGTGGATGTTTTCAGATTGGCCGACGTTGCTAGACAAGCTAGAAACATCATCCAGAATTGTGTTGAAGGGGAAGCTACACCTTACGGTGGTATTGAAGGGGTTGGGTCGGTGGGAAGCTTTTATGTTAGCGTTGGAAAACCGGTTGATCCGAGCGGATTCTCAACCTTCAGAACTCCTGCGGGGCTGAGATCAGTGGGAGATGCTACGTTGCTGCGTGCGGAGGCGCTAACCGAATGATGGCATATTGTAGTAGCAATCAAAGAACAGAGATAGGCCATTGAAATGAAACGTATATCAATGACACGAAAATCATTTCCCACCTCATCTGTTCTAGCAAGATCTCTGCGATGTATAGTACGTCATATCAGATCGGAGAATGTTTGGCACATATCAGGTGATGTCTAACAACAACCGTTGGACTTGACAGGTTATATATATGCGAAATGGTGCTGTGTTTGCGCTTTAGATCTAGAGAAAGTCCTTGCTGGCGATGAGTAGAATAACCAACGGTTGTTGGAGCTTGAATGTTTGTGTCAGTTGCCAAGGACGCCAATAGCCGGGACCCAGAGCCGCGCCTGCGGAATCACGATTCATGCGGCAGGGCTTGCCCTGGAGCACCTGCTGCCCCCCTCCAGGGCATCGAGGACCCCGAGGACCCCTAATAGCCACCAATCTACAGTAGCACCTCCTGACCTGCCCTAAAGATCTTTATAAGCTATGCCCAAACGCAGGCTTGATCAGCCCTACATGGCCCTAGTGATAATCAACGTCGTCGCGCGTTTCTAGGCTTGTTTCTAGGCGTACATCCAGCTAAGAGCAGGAGGACTCAGGGCGTTCTCTAGGGCTCCGATTCCCCGCAAGAGGCCAATCCGCTGCAGGGCTTCCACAATCAGGCGTCCAGCAAAGACCATAGACCATAGATGCCACGTGGTTTCTTCTCATACCAGACCCTGGACAACGTTCATGTGGACCTTCGACAATACGTACCTTAATCTCACACCTCTATTGTAACGTTGAACGGCACACGAGCTTCATGAACATTCATCACACTTAGGAGGCGGAATCTCGAGCCTTGACTAGACGAAATTGCGAGAGCATGCACAGCACAGACTTGTGATCTGCCGTGGGTGTATCCCTGATTGGAGGGCTCAACAAACCTACAGTCCGCGGCGGGAAATCACTTCCGCAAACAACAGACACTACTTGAGAGCTTGCATGAAACTGCACGCCCCCATTCAACAGGACTGCATTGCCGCCCATCTCGGGATCATTCCCCGTGATAGGCTGAATTTAACGAGAGGAGCCCCAGGTATCCACTTCAGCTGGAAGCCAGCTGGAAGCCCAGTTCATTCTGAATGCGGTGTTGCTATCTTAGATTTAGCCGGTCCCAGAAGGAAATAGGGTTCATCCATCAGCGTGCACACCCCATTTCAACCGAACTGCACCCGATTAAACGTATCCCATCCGGCTCTGGCTGATGTGTCATTATGCTCCAATACCATCTGGTATGAGGGAGAGCCAAGACGGTGGTTTATGTATCATCTAGATCAGACCACTGGCTCACGCAGCAACTGCGCCGCAGATGTGGAGGGTGCACACTGGATGGAAGCGTAGGCGGAGTACCTTAGTTTCATTTGCTAGAAATCCTACGGAAACAAGCACCCAATTACGTTCGACCAGAGCTGCAGGTCGAACAAATAGCACCACCCCCAAAACCTAGGTGCAGTTGGTGAGGCTCAGTACTGCAGGATGAAAGAATTTCTCGAAACCGCCATGCTTCCTTCCATTTCACAGTCACTGAGGCAAATGATTGTCTATCGGTGTCGCTGTCAAAGCCGTTGCTAAGATGGATGGTGACAAGCAGTCTTTCGGCTTGACGAGCAGAATCTATGTCCGTAAATCTCTGATTTCCTCGCAGCCTGATGCGTTGTGTTTGACTAGCCTGAGACTGACCTTGCTGCAGAGATCGCGGTCAACCGAAGATGGCCTCGCACATGTGGACTTGAACCGGAACGTAGATGCAATGTATGTCAAGATATCTTCGCACTGGGCGTCTCTATTGTCATCCCGCTGATTTTCTGCCACCCTAGCATTGAGAATCCCCTCGGCCACCTCACCCCAGAGCAATTGCTGCGTGACGTACGCGATTTTGCCCGTTCCAAGAACCTTGAATCCCACCTCGACCTCCTCAAGAAAGGCGCCCAGATTGCTAAAGACCCCCGGTTTTACGAAGCTGTGCCAGGCATCACCGAGGATGAAAAGAAGGCATTGCGCGATGAAGATTATCACCGGTTCAGGCAGCCAATGGCCTTATACATCACCATCATAACTTGCTCTGTGGGAGCCGCAGTACAGTGAGCTCGGAAACTGGTTATGCATGATGAAAGATACAGGCTGATGGTGGATGTGTAACAGGGGTTGGGATCAAACAGGTTCGAATGCAGCCAACCTCAACTGGCCTGGACAGTTCGGCCTCAAAGATATCGATAAGAGCAGCAACGATACCTGGATCTTAGGACTTGTAAATGCTGCTCCTTACTTTGCGTCAGCCTTTGTGTAAGAACAATATCCTCAAATACTCTGCGGAGCTAATGCTTCATCACTTTAAGCGGCTGCTGGCTGTCACATCCACTCAACCATCGTTTTGGGCGGCGAGGGACGATATTCTTCTCGGCAATCTTCTGTCTGCTATCTGTCATAGGCTCTGCATTTACGCAGACATGGCGTCAGCTCTTCGCTTGTCGTCTGCTGCTCGGTATTGGGATGGGAACCAAAGCTTCCACCATTCCAGTTTTTGCTGCCGAAAACTCCCCCGCGTCCATTAGAGGAGGTCTCGTCATGGGTTGGCAGCTATGGGTTGCGTTTGGAATCTTCTTGTATGTGCGCAGGACAATGCTTTTGGAAAGGTTGTTGCTAACACCCCCACCCAAAGAGGCTTATCCGCAAACCTAGCGATGTATCAAGTTGGTGCGATTGCGTGGCGTCTCCAGCTGGGCTCTGCATTCCTGCCAGCCGTGCCATTGATAATTGGGATATACATGTGCCCTGGTGAGTGGAGCAAAGTAGGTGACATCCGCTGCTAATGTTTCGTAGAATCGCCTCGGTGGTACATCAAGAAACATCGATACCAAGATGCATTTAATTCACTTCGTCGCCTCCGCAACACGCCACTTCAAGCAGCTCGCGATCTCTACTACATTCACGCTCAGGTACGACTTGAGGAGATTATGCTGGGAGACGGAGATATTCAAAAGATAGACGGGAAGCAACACTTTACAAGCAGGGGGCGATATTTTGCTCGATTCATTCAACTATTTACCATCGCTCGTGTGCGCCGCGCAACACTGGCCGCTTTCGTGGTTATGATCGCACAGCAAATGTGTGGCAGTATGTGATCGAGTCACCCAAGCTACTACTGTAAGTTACTGTGAGCTAACGCATCAATAGTCAATATCATAGCTTTCTATTCCACGACGGTCTTCACGCAAGCAGGCGGTAGTGAAAGGACGGCTCTCTTCGCCTCGTGGGGCTTTGGGTTGATTAACTTTGTGTGAGCTTTCCGCATCCTTGATCGTGGATTTTCAGCTTACCTTGACTTCAGATTCGCTTGGCCTGCTGTCAAAACAATTGACACTTTTGGACGTCGTTCATTACTTCTATTCACCTTCCCTCACATGGCCTGGACGCTACTGGCAGCTGGGGCTTGTTTCTACATCCCTGAGCATAACCGAGCACATCTACCGATTATTGCGCTCTTTATATACTTGTTCGCGGCCTTCTACTCTCCAGGCGAGGGCCCAGTCCCTTTCACTTACTCCGCGGAAGCATTTCCTCTCTTCCATCGAGGTAGGTAACCTGTTCTCGTTACGATGTCATCAAGCATTGACAATCAACAGAAGTCGGAATGAGTTTGTCGGTTGCCACAAATTTGTTCTGGGCTGGAGTCTTGACTGTCTCTTTTCCCAGTATGACGGCCGCATTTGGACCAACTGGTGCTTTCGGCTTCTTTGCGTAAGCAGTTTAAATCCATGAGATCTATTGGCATTTTGTTCTGACCTTCAATTGTTACTAGCGGTCTGAACGTCATGGCTTTCATCATGATATTCCTTTGGGTGCCAGAAACGAAACAGCGGACACTCGAAGAACTGGATTATATCTGTAGGTCATTGCCGGTCGCTGAGTAATAAAGATGAGCTAACGTGTGGGATGCAGTCGCGGTACCAACTCGTCGACACATGCAGTATCAAGTCACTGAAGTCCTGCCTTACGTGTTCAAGCGTTACATTTTGCGCAAGAAAATCGAGCTGCGTCCGCTCTACAAGTTCCAGGGGTCGTACTGAAATGGCGCAACTGCATGGCGTTAAGGATATTCAATAATGGTTTAGTTTGCGAAGTGCAAATGGTCAGCGTCGTGGAAAGCGTAGCTGTCTTCCACGGTGTAGCGGATGCATGTTGTTGTGCGAGTCTACAACACTCGCTATAGGCGAAAGATGGAATGCTGCTCTCTCGCCTCTATCTCCATACTGTCGGATATCCAATCCACGTGCTCGACCGTGCCGCCTCTATACCTTTCAGCAGGCCAAGTGATACTTGCAATTTCAGACCTCTGTAACCCCTCACGTAAAAGTCCTTGAACTAGACTCCTAGCGCGTTCGGATAGCCGGGATAGTGGTGTCTAGAATTGGTTTTCAGCCCCGGCCAGGGATGATATCTCTAGTGACCAGTCGCAGGCTTTATCTCTACATCTTGCACCATACCATTATCGTTATACACATTTAATTTCTTACTTTTTTCCATTTCGAGTATCGTCGAGAGCCTATAGGCAGGTCAAGGCTCAGCTGGATACCATGCATCTAGAGGAGAGGTGGCTTGCCTGAACAGCTGTAGGGCGACGTAGGCGCCTGCAAGCCTACCTGCAAGCCTCATCGTCAACTCCGCCTTTCGCCTAACGTGACTCCACCAGACTTGCTCTGCTTCTTTTCTCTCGCGCACTTGTACACGTAGAAATTTATTGATAGTCATCAAAATGGAGACACCGCCTACTTTGGGCAGCCCTACGCCACGGCTTGCGCATCTGTGCGATGTCGTTCTCGGAACATTGCGAAGTTTTGCCGACAGCTCAGTGGGTGCCGACGATGCGGTCAAGATCTTTCGAAGTGAGATCCAAACATTGCAAAGATTCTTGGACTTAATTGAACGAGTCCGGCGTGCCAACCCACCTCGAATGGCCTTCGAGGAAGATCACTTCAACGATGTCAAGGGTATCCTGGATCGATGCCGGGGCACGCTGTCTCGGCTTTGTGAGCTTTTAGCCAATATGACTGCAAAGGACTATGAGAAGGCATCCCCAGAAACGTCAAGAAAACTGAAGTCGGATCTGAATGCACCTGAGATCTCTGCTTTGAGAGCTCGTATTGGCTTCTATACGCAGACATTGCAGATGTCTTTGCAGACTGTCAAGCTGTAAGTGACCGCTGAGAAAGATATGGACATGCACTGATAAGTTGAATTCGGTAGTGTCTATCAATGGAAAAGCCAAAATCCACAAGATGGTATCTACTTCCATCATAAGGACTTGTCTCAGGCTATTCAGACTTTGAGGGATTCGATGACACAGCGACAGGGACTTACTGACCGGGGCGACCACAATCCCCAACAGAGCCCACTTGAGGAAGGAGCGTTCATGCACGACGTGGAGAAATGCATATTCTCGGCGGAGGCTATCATGAGTGTTACGATTACGACCGTCTACGACGATGTTGCCTTACCTTACCAGCAGTTACACCCAGATGTTGACCGAAGTCAGAACGGAACACCGTTCAGGAACAAAAGCCCAAGAACTTTTATGAATCATGAAGACCTTCCATCTCCTCTTCGACCTGCACGGCCACCTCAAAATCTTGACAGGAGCCAGAATGCCAGTCCGGATGATGCCATCAGTCCAACAATCTATGAATTGGATGTTCATCCTCCTTTTCGGCCTCCGAACATGACACATAGAGATTCAGTGGGCGAAACCCGGGAGACGACCCCGGACCTCGTCAAACCTCCGAAGCTTCCTGAAGATACGCGTTCTTCTCTCCAACGCCTCCCACGCAGAGAACTCCATCAGATTGGCCGAAGGCCGGTACCCGACAAGACAAGAAAGCCTGAACCCTCGGAGGCGTCTCGACCAAGAATGCCCGAGACCTCAAAGCATTCCCAAATACTTTTCCACCTTAATGATATCAAGAATGAGAGAGGCGAAAGTTCCGACTCAGATAATAATTCCATAGTTGATCCTGAACCCGATTTCGAAGATGGTTTCCCCGCCATCGTATATCTAGAACTGATCACGGCCCTTCAGCAAGATGTGCAGAGAGAGCTTGAAGCTGGAGAATATGACAAGGCGGAGAAATCTCACAGGAAAGCTATGAAGTATTGTACAGACAGGGAAAAGAAACTGAGAATTCCCTTCGAAAATCAGACTGAAATGCACGAGACTCTGGCACAGATTTACCAAAAGCAAAAGCAACTTGACAAAGCCAAGAGAGTCCTACATCGCCTTTTGATGCAGGAGAAGAAAGATTCGGACCGGAAATGGAGGCTCTATCACACTCTAGCTGAGATTTATCAAGAACAGAACAGATTGCCCGAGGCCGAGAAGTTCGCGAAGCGAGCATATATAGGGCGAGATAGGTCGCTGGAGAAAGGACACAATCTTATTCTTCAGTCCGTAAGCTTACTGGTCGAAATCTACGAGCAACAGGGCGAGAAGGAACCGGCAGAGGCCTTCAAGAGAATTTACCGCTCCGCTAGTTCTGTCTCTCATCAAGATCGTCTCTCAAATGATGGAGGATTATCTTATCGTTCAGGAAGCATTGTCTCTCAGCAACCCTCTATCTCAACACAGCGTGAAGATGCGTTTCTCAACAAGTCCCGAATCCGGTGGGCTCCAGATGCTTGGGTTGACTCCTCGAGCATTAATGCACCTACTAAATCAGGAGAGACTCCAATGATATCTGCCATTGCTACAGGGGACGACGAGCTGGTGCGGCTTATGCTACAGAGAGGCGCGGATGTTGAAGCTAGATGCGGAGATGAGATGACACCGCTAATGCATGCTATCAACCACGGATATAACTCTATTGCTGAGCTTCTTCTGAGCAGGGGTGCGCAAGTGGACGCGCCAACCTCGGGATGGACACCGCTACATAGAGCGACAGAACTAATGAATATCAGTATGGTGAACATACTGCTGGCAAGTGGCGCAGACATCGAAGCGAAAAGTCCAAAGGTGTTTTCATTCCGGAAAAACGCTTTATCTCGGATGAAATCGCCAAAGCCCGACGACCCTGACGATGACCAGTCCATGTCTGACAACCGAGGCTGGACTCCTCTTCTACGGGCGGCAAGCCATGGCGAGGAGGCAATGGTGCGTTTGTTTCTCGACAATGGAGCGAACATCGAAGCAAGAAATCCTAGTAATGCCACTCCACTGATCTGCGCAGCCGAAAGACAGCTTGAAGCAATTGTCGATCTTCTATTGTCAAGAGGCGCCGATGTACATGCTGAGGATGAGTTTGGCTGGAAACCCCTGCACCGGGCTTTAGTGAACAAGGGTGGTGAAAGAGTGGCTGGGCTACTTCTAAGTCGAGATGCCAATGTGAACGACCGTGATCGATACAGAAAGACACCGCTCCATCACGCTATAGAGAAAGGCGACGACCAGATGGTGCACTTCTTACTCAACGCAGGCGCCGACATCGAAGCCCGAGACATTGCAGAAAGAACACCACTGCATACGGCCATCGAAGCGCGACTCGAAATCATGGTCCATATACTCCTGGATAATGGAGCAGATATGGACGCCATGGACAAAGGGGGGCGGAACGCGTTGTCTGCGGCAAACCATGCTCTGAGAAAAAGTCCGGAGATCATCACGCTATTGGCCAAGGCGAAAAAAGCCAAGCAGGCTGAGCTTGGGAAGGGAGGTGGAGGAAGTCGTAGGGGGAGTAGCAACCTGGATCACATTCCCTCAAGGACGACGTCGGGGTCTTGGTGGTCGAGAAGATCTTCGAAGGAAAAACGTTGACGGGATGGGAGAGGTGATTTTTGATCTGACTCCCTGTCTACCGTCCACCGCAGTAACAAGATATAGCTTGACTACCGTTTCTTTTGGATTCTTTTGGCTATCAGCGATCATACCCATACGGCGAGAACGAAGATGGCTTTGGATTTCATGACATTAACGCCATCAGTGAATGATTGATGTAACACAAGTTTGAGTCACTATAAACTAAGATCTTTTCCTTGATGCAGGAGCCAATCAAAGAAACTTACAGTGGCAGCTCTAAACGGCCCTTTCAATGGATGCTTCCACAACTTGGTAGTCACTTCGAAGCCAACAATCACGTTCATTATTGGTCGTCAAATGTTATATTAAGACTATTCTACAGTTAATCCACATACATTCCTCACTGTCACACTTGAAAACATTGAAAAAAGAAACAGCCCATTCTTCCACCATTTCCAACAGTCCAACAACTAAGAACTTCGTAGCCATGGACAAAGAGCGCCCAAACAGCGATCTGCCTCCACCAGGCCACCCAATAAACGATATCATACGAATGACAGGCATCATCCCTCCACGCCCCGACGAACCCAACGCCATGCTAGAAAAGATCTTCGGAAAAGGCAAGACCCAGCGAGAAGTAATCGCTTCAACCTCACAATCCCCACCGCCGAAGCAAGCGTCTTCTCCAGCCCACCCCCCCTCCCCTCTAGACCTCCTCCACCAAATCCTCCTCGCATTCTTCATCCACGGCAACCACCTAGCCTCCATAAACTTCACCATCCTAAAAGACATATCCCTACTAGGAAAAACCACCATCACCCTCCTCGACTACAGAGCCGCGTCCTCCAAGCTAGGCACCACCTCCCTCCCCTGGAACTCGTGCAAACTAGCCGCTACGCTAGTCCTCCTCCTCGCTGCTCCCAATGACCGCGACATCATACACTCAGCGCTGAAATCCCATTCTCAAGCCATGGGTGGACTGCCGACCATGGCTATGATAAACGGAACTCCTTCTGCGAATCTCGCAGCTCGCTTCGCAAAAGTGAAGAAAGACGCGATCGATGGGAAAACAGGTAAAGTTACGGTCCTTGGTGTGAGTTTCGTGGATGTGGAGATGATTGAGCGAGGCGAGAAGGGGGGGAAACCGATGGGGTATTCGTCTTTTGCGCATACTTTTGTGCTAGGGATTGGGAGGGAGGGATGGAGGCTTTTTCAGAGTTGGGGCGAGTATGGGGATACGTTGGGTGAGTGGCTTGAGAGGGGTGGGGCGAGGCTGAGGGGGTGGAAGGAGGGGAAGGCGTTTGTCGGGGCGTTTGGGGGGCTTGTTGGGGCTGAGGTATGGGTGTTCTTCGGTTTTGTTGGGTAAGGTTGACTGCTGATGGTTTGTGGTAGGGGAAATGGACGCAGGAGATCAATGATTGGTATCTGGAGTGCTTTGAGGTTAATTTTTTCAAGGTTTGTGGGAAGAAGGGGCCGCAGAACCCGATTGTACCGGTTTATCGCCCGTGGGTTCGCATCCTTGAGCTGGAGGATGTTAAAGTGGCGGACATTGAGAAGTTTACTTGGGAATGAACAACCAAAGGGAGGAGGTTTGATAGTGCGGCCCTTCTCTTCAAGACGAAGAGATTGTACTTGGATATCACAAAAGCCCGGCCTCGTGATTGACAAGAGATGCTAGAATTACGTTGCGAGCCTTTTTTGACTGTCAACACCAGGACAAACCTCATTGAGTCTTTTGGTACAGTACTTTTGAAACTCCTCTTGGTGGACCTTGCTACCCAAGAATACGGATCCCTTCCCACCAGGTTCGTTATTTCCAAGCCGCCCTCCCTACGTACCTCTAAAAGCTCCAGTAGCAATCAACCCCCAAGTATCATGGTCGACCTGAAACTCCAACTCCACAGCCCCATAATGAGCCACAACCTGCCTCATCCCGTACACAGTTTCCCTAAAAAAGAACCAGCACATATGCACATCTTGCGCTTCCAGGTCGAAAATCACGCCGACTAAGCTGTTCGCATATATGTGATGCCCGGAGCCAATATAGGTTCGACCTCCTAGGGATGAAATCTCGAGACTTGCGTCGTGGTAGGCGCGTTCGAAGAGAGTCACGAGATCATCTCTGTCTATGTAGTGCCCGTAGGATGTGAATATTAGAGTTAGGGATGTATGGGGGATCGCGTAGTGGTATGGTTCGGGGGGTAAGTCGCTGCTGTTGTTAGTATTGCATGTTTTGATAATGGGCTAGTTAAATAGGGAGATTCGCCCACTCAAGTCCAGGCTACTTACTTTGATTGCGCGGTTGAAGTGGTGGTGGTCGTTATAAGTGTTTCGTTACTTGGACTTGACAGATGAGAGTTCGAGAGAAGTGTGGGAGGGATTGCAAGTACCACAGGTAGAAAACCTATACAGTAAAACAGTATGCAAACACTAACAGATGACTTCATGGTTAAAGAGCGAAGCTAGCTTAGGCTAAGGATGAGTAGGGTGGCGGAGTAAAAAGGTTAATAAGTAGTGTGGACACGAAGTGTGTAGGCCGAGGGGCAAGCAAGCGAGCGGCTGTAGACGTGGGTTCCTTTGGCTTTCGGATCTTGGAGCGCGTAGAAGGCCTGTGTGAATGCTAGACACAAGGCTTTTGTGGGTGTCATATGTTTTGGCTCTCTTACTGCCGCAGCGGGAGCGGCTCTTCAGCAACTGTGGGCCAAGCGTTGAGGTCAGAAAGGGATATGAAGTCAGCTCAAGCTGTTAAGACAACAGCGCTCCTCATTCCAAGCCAGATCGAACGGGCTGGGCTCAATCGTCAAGCCCAAAATTAAGTCTCGGTATTTTGGAGCCCGAACTTGACGACATTAGCAGATAGGAAACAAAGGGTAAGATGTGAGGTACAATTGACTTGACAGCCGTGACTCCCGTGACTGCCGTGACTTCCAGCCTAGGATATATATTCAATTGTTGTGGCATCGTAAGTACGGCCTTTCTTCGTTTCCTTGGTGGGACCTTTGCAGAAACAAAAGACTAACACGCAACTCGGGAAACATCCGCCCAAGACTCCAAGAGGTACAACTCCTAAGAGCCTGGGTTTACTTTGAATCGATTATCCACTGCCATTACTAATCGTGGCGAATTCGATCACCAATACAATCTCAGCAGCAGCCCCGAATGCTCGAAACAGTCGATGGTCGGACTTCTTTCCTGGCTTGTGTGACTATCTAGGTATATGCTGTGATGTCGTTTCGTAAGCACTTGAGCACTCTTATGGCGCTTTGGGGTTACTGCCCTATGCCCTTCTCCTCTTCTCCAACGTCACTTGTCTTTCAAGCCTTCTCTTTGCCATCTGTTTATCGTAAGAACAGGGTTTCGACCTCCCGGGTCCCACGATGACGATAACTCGCGGAAGTACTGTCAACGAAAGAAAACCGTTTGTGACTGTCCGCCATGGCGCTGCCGATCCTGACGGTTTCACCATGGAGTCCAGTCGAGATCATTAGAGGAGTGTTGGCGGGTTCGCCTCATCAGTTGGAGGTATGGAACAAGCTTCTCGGAGAGACGTGGTATCAATGATGCGTGCAAAAAGCACAGGACCGTAAGTTCATAGGCATAACCTACGCCCGCTTCAAACTTGACATAGACTTTTTGCGCCAGTAGAGGTTGTCACGTTCAATTGTGGAAGCATAGACATGAAGGGAAGGAAGATGCTGAAAAGACATTCGTGAAGAGTCAACGTGCATCTTACATTGATGCCGATCCCTTATAGGACCCAATATTCAACCATTCCTGTATAATAGCATCTGTGCAGCCTTATGTCCAACCTTGGCACTCTGAGTAGTCATTCCCATGATGGATAGCGAGTCTGCGCCTGGTCCTCCAGGCTTTGGTCAACAGACGTGATTGCTCTTAGCCATGCGTCTTCGGGAGAATGGCCTCTTTAAGGTTAATTTTGGTAGCACATAAGGCCCTCGGATTATGCCTTCGAACACGCTATATAGATAGATTGGTTCCTCAGTGTTCCGAGAACAAGAACGCAAGCGCATGATAAATTGCGCCACCTCCTGGTAGAGTGAGGCAGGTCTCGAGATTGTCTGTAGCCATGCGACTATGTAAGACATGTCCAACGATTGCTTGACATCAGCGCCGTGAGAACGTTATTATGCAGCGGTGACGTGCCCAAAGACGCCGGACTCGATATGTCTTGCATCAGACTAGCAAAGCGCGTCTTCAGGCCACTGTTACTGGTTCCACTCTTCACACGGAAGACAATCTGGAATGATTAGAAGTCAACAGCATCCGACCCATACGCGACCTGTCTCACATGTACGGACGAAGCGCAAGTTCTGGCAACACTTGTGGTAAACGGTCTGTCAATTCTTCTTTAAGTCGGCTACTGACCCGGCCTTCTGTAGGAGAGCAAGCCCCATCTTGTTCAAGGTTTTCATACCAAGAAATGCTCTCTCCACTCGTGGCGCTCAGCTATGCTTCCTGTCTCTTCACCACTGCAAGTGCCCAACCATCACATCTCATCAATGAAGATGCAACACCGAAGATCAACGAACGGCCAACCGCCGCCTCTGCCAACACCTTCAAATCTCGGAACTTGCTAAGTCCTCACGCAAACCCCAACGCGTCAATATCAACCCCAGCGAACAATACCAAAGCCAGCGTCGGAATTAATGCTGTCATATGTGACCCACCTGCCCAGTTCGATCCCGTACGGATCCCGCACCCAATTGTTTGCGGTATAGCTATTCATAGGGTATTGCAATCGGCTCCGGGGAGCACGAGTCAGCCATTGTTATGGCAACCCATTATAAGGAGCTGGACATTCGAGGCTTGCAGAATTACATTGTTCCCAAATCAAGGTCGCGTGGGCCCAGATTTTTTTTCCTACGAGGACATTGCGGCCTGGGCTTCCATTATTCAGGAATATTGTGCCATAGAACGGTTTGATGATAGAGGTGGATATGGAGTAGTGGGGGTTCGAGGTGCCTTTGTCGTTTCGTTGTATGGAATTCGACATCCACCTAGGGTTGATCATCCGCAGCTTGGGACATGACAAATGTCTTGTCAAGCCTGACTCCATATCACATAGGCTTGTGACTATCGATATACAATTGTGTTGTCCGCGGTACAAGCTACCAAGGTGTGGAGTAGAACATGAGTAGATCTAATCATGTTAACGCTTCTTCATCACTGATCACATATTCAGGTCTAGAGTGGTGGTCTTGCCTGCAAGAAAGTGAGTCCGCCTTGATGTTGATATTTCAAGGACTATGAGCGGAATTGAGATGTCAATTGGTCCTCAATCGACGAGTTCATCCTCGTATGGATAGGACACAGTTTTCAAAGGTGTCCTCGGTGGCCTATCTTTCACTCTCACACAAAAGAAATTTTGACCTTTGCTCATTGAGACGATTCGTTCCGGAACCCAGTCGTATGAGTCGCTGCAGTCAAAACACCTCATAAGCCAACTGCAGGAGTGCTATAATAGCCATCATGAATCCTCAAATGTATGTCCGCATTGCCCCAGATCGTGCCTCAGCAGGCACGAGCTCCCTCGCCTCTTGATCATATCCTCGTGCTGATATTGTGAACTCTCTAGCACCAATCTGGTGATCATACTGGGTATGATGCAAGTATCGAAGAAAATTCCCTTCGAAGACCCTCAGGTTCTCATGGGCATCCGCGCACTCTACATTATATCAAACCTGATCATTCTCGGCATCTACCTCTTCATGCAACAGAAGATCAATTCGAAGAAAGGTACACTTTCACAGCATTGTTATCTACAACCTTCTTGCACTGACAAGCGTCTTTGCAGACCTCACAACCCTCAAATACGTTGAGCCACCCCCAATGGGCAGCTCCGAGGAGCCCAAACTGATCACTACTACCGTTCACTCCTACGATCTGCAACAGCTACGTGGAATGTTCAAGTCGCAATTGATGGGCGTTGGAATGATGGGCGTTATGCATCTATATTTCAAATACACCAACCCCCTTCTCATTCAGTCGATCATCCCTCTGAAGGGCGCCTTTGAGGGTAACTTGGTCAAGATCCACCTATTCGGCCAGCCGGCTGTTGGGGATTTGAAGAGACCGTGGAAGGCTGCAGGAGGCTTCATGGGGATGGGTGGTGCTGGGGAGGTTAAGGCTGACAAGAAGAGCATTGAACAGGCTGAGAGGGCTGGGACTGGTGGCGTCAAGGAGGAATGAAGGTTTTACATATGCTTGTGGGATTACCATGAGGACAAAGGCCCATGGTGGATTTGTATAGATAGAGGACGTGTCCATAGACCGCATTCGACGCTTGTCTTGGACTTTGCTGTGCTGAAGCACCACGTGCTTCAGCTTGCAGTGGGATGTTACAACTAGAATACTTTACATTACTGCTTGTCGATCCCCTCATGGGAATCTACTTTGCTGGATTGGTCCATTCGTCATCATTGACTCATTGTTCTCATAATTATACTTCTCCTACCACCTACCACCTGCAATAACACCGGACCATTATAATTCGAACGTTCACGCAAGATTGGTGTTCGCTGACAACAAAATAATTCGATTATGGATATCAAAGAAATCATATAGATTAGTGTGACCCCAGAATCACAATGGCTGAACGGCCATCTACGCCACCTCCGCAAGTAGCGGTCTTACAGACCCCCCTGACTCCAGAGCAAGTCAGGACGATAGTATGATCCTCAGTCTTCCTGCACTAGATCCAGAACTGATCATACATTCAGGAAATCAATCGCCTAAAAGCTAAAGCTCTCCGAGACCAACGCGAAGCAGAAGGACGCAAGCAAGACCCTCCCTCCCTCAATCGCACTCCCAGCAACCTCGCCGCCGGCCAAAAACGTCCATACTCTGCTACCACATCGAATGTCCCTGCTACTCTACGAGATGGCCGAAGCATCGAACCCGCAAAGCCTGGTGGCTTTCGCCCGCTGGATGATATACAGCCAGCGCGGAACTTCACAAAGTTTGTCGAGTATGACTTTAGTAAGATGACAGATACGAAGGGCGGGTTTCTGACAGTCGAGGATGATCCACATAACAAGGCTCTACATGCTAAGAATGGGGATGAGAAGCCTGCGCATATGACTATGAAAGAGTGGGAGCGGCACCAGCTTCTACGGTCTTTACGCGAGCAGAAAGCTGGACCTTTTGAGCCCGGGCTAAGTGTGTTGAAGAAGGAGGAGAATACAGTGTGCAGGGAGTGTGGGAGTCTAGAGATCGATTGGAAGTGGGAAGATATATTTGGGTGCGCGATCTGTAATTCGTGTAAAGAGAAGCTGCCGGAGAAGTATAGCCTTCTCACGAAGACTGAGGCGAAGGAGGATTATTTGCTCACGGACCCAGAACTCAAGGATGAGGAGCTGTTACCACATCTTGAAAGGCCGAACCCGCATAAGTCTACATGGAACAACATGATGCTTTATCTACGGTATCAAGTGGAGGAGTACGCTTTTGAGAAGAAGTGGGGCTCAGCGGAGAAGCTGGATGAGGAATTTGAGAAGAGGGAAGGAGAGAAGAAGAGAAGGAAGGAGGACAAGTTTAAGAGTAAGCTCGAAGAGTTAAAGAAGAAAACCAGAGTGGAGGCGTATAGGAGGAATAGGAGGGGCGATGGTGGTGGTGAGTTTGGGGACGAAGTCGGGAGAGGTGGCAAGCATACGCATGTCTGGGGCAGACCAATCGACAATGAGGAAGGAGTGGGGGTCAAGACTTGTGTGGAGTGTGGGATGGAGGTGGAAGAGCTGGAATTCTAGATATGGCACGTGCTGCGATGGAGAAGGCCATATGAGTACAGCTTTGTATGCTATAGTTTCCAGTGCTGGACTAAACCAAATCCGGTGTGCCCTTTTAGCATTTGAGGTCAAGTAGAAACCCTGAGTACCTTTGACTTCTTGTTGTTATGCTCAGGAGAAACTACAACGTCTGTCAAAAAGGGGACCGAAGGAGCAGGATATCTGTCAGCCCTACAACTAGCGCGTAGGTCGTTGCCAAGAACCAGTCCAACTTGAAATCGCCAAGAAGAGCGTTAACGCCCCTAGTGAGAGCTGTGTACACCTAGTGCTATTACACAAAGCTACTCGCTTCGAAAAGCCTACATGCAGGGTCATTCAAAATAACGGGACAGTCGAAAGCGCCACTGGACCACGCATTCATCCGAAAACCCAGCCAGGAAAAGCTCACACCTCGAATAACCCTTCGCGACTACAGCGTCAATAGAGGTCTGAAACCCTCAGTAAACTTTTCACCCTGAGCCGATCGATCGTCGTGGGGGACTCACTCATGATTGTACGGCTGTAAGAGCCGAGGCGATCAATGGCATGGCAGAACTCCGCTGGCATGGGGGGCAGCGGAGGGAGTGCCGGTGGAGGAAGCGAGGCAGGAAACAGTGCAGGGCAGCAGCAGGGGACAGAGTACACGTTACAAGGTGAGCAAGGAACTGGCGTGGAGTCGCCTCGTAATGTCCTCGGGGCGGCGCCCCGTCACTACAATGGCTAATCACTTTCCCTGACAGGTGTCATGCGCTTTCTGCAAACCGAATGGCACCGACACGAGCGAGACCGAAACGCTTGGCAGATCGAACGAGCCGAAATGAAGTCACGAATAGGGAAGCTAGAAGGAGATGGGAGGACAAATAAGCGATTACGGGAGTCTATGGACAAGCATATCCGGATACTGGAACACGCATTAAAGAAGGAACGTGAAAAGGTGAAAGCTGCTAAAGCTGAAGTCGAGACAGAGGAAAAGAAAGAAGACAAGCAGCAAACAAAGCAGGACACGAAACCGGACGTGAAGCGTAGGTGAACGAAGTATCCTCCCCACATGTCTATAGCTAACGTGTGATGTTAGCAAAACCCCCAAAACCCCACAATTCCTTCCTCGACCTCGAAAATGAGGATTCAGCCGCTCCTAACCTCCGACACGAATCGGAAAGAGATAGGTCACGCCTCTATCTGGGGAAGTGCATAGAAGAAGTCTCATATCATGTCCTGTCTTACAACCCGCAGCAGCAATACGCTGAAGACCAGGAGCAGGTGTTACAAAATCACCAGTATGCCAATATTCAACAACCACAACACCAGCAGCAGCAGTCATTAGAGGAAGTGTACGTTCAACGAGGGCAGAAGCAGCAACCGAACAACATTGGCATACTAGCACCCTCTCCTTTACCAAATCATCAACCTCCGCCTATACCTCGGGTATCTGATATACCAGCGCTCTCTCGTGGATCGCAGCAATCTGAACAGTCTTCTTATATAACTCGAAGTCTGCCTGAACGACAAGCGCAATCGCAGAACCCTCCGCATACTGCCATCGACCGTTCAAACCAACCTCGCTCGACCTACAATTTCACCACTCCTGAGGAGCAAGCCGAGAAAGTCACACACAGCTATGATGCCTTCGGCCGCCCTGTGCCCTCACGAGAAGAAGAAGATAACCAGCATCAACGGATATCCGAGGAGCCTGACGTAGCAGACACAGACGGCTGGGACTTCAACGACCCTCCCGAACATCCTTCTGTAGATGAGCGACCTGCACCTGACTTCTCAGTGCCCCAACGACCTGATACCGACCGATTTCCAGCTGCAAATGAAGCCCCTCTGAAATCTCCGACCCGCGGTGCACTTGGATCGCACAGGAGAAAAAGCTCGTTAACGAGGCGGCGGCAGAGCGATGGATCACATGAGCTGAGAGAGCTATCAACGTCACATGGAATTAGTTATAAGGGTGACCCTGGTCAATTTAAGGTCCGCTTTGCGCTTAGAGGCCATCTTGATGTCGTAAGGTCGGTCGTCTTCACCGGCGGAGGGAGTCCTGCGCAGCCAGAAATCTGTACAGCTGGAGACGATGGGACGATCAAGAGATGGACAGCTGGTAGTGCGCCACACAAAGGCGAGGATCTGGACTTGAAGTGCGATCATACTCATCGAGGGCATAATGGTGCCGTGCTTTCACTGGCAGCGTCGCCAGCATACCAACCTTTCTCGAACGGTGGCCGAGCTCAGGGTGATGGATGGGTCTTCTCAGGTGGAGAAGATGCAACAGTCCGTGTATGGGAGCGTGGAAGAGTCGACCCAAAAGCTACATTGGATGGTCATACAGATGCTGTATGGACGGTCTGCGTTCTGCCTGGATCTTCCGCATCGATACTAGGTGACCAATCTCATCATCATGGTGGGGCTGACCGGACAATACTTGCCTCCGGCGGCGCAGACGGCACGATACTTGTCTGGGCCGTCAGCACACCACCTCAACTTTCATCACCACAGACAGGATCTAGAAGAGGCCCGGGAGGAAGTCGAAGAGCGAATTCCGTGTCCTCGGGCTCAAACTTCCCATCATCACCACAGCCGAACACGGCCACATCAAGACCGTTTCAGTACTCACTCGTCCACCGAATAGAGCGCGCAGACCATCCATCACCTACCTGCATAAGTCCCCTCTCGATGGGCGGCGACACCTTTGTTGTCTCGTACGCGGATGCCTCCGTCTTGATCTTCGGTACCCAAACAGGAGAGGAAATGGTCGGCATGGCGAGCTTGGAAACCTATGACGGCACACCAGGCACAGCCGTCAACTCTGTTGCTGCCACGACCGTCGGACTAGATGGCACACTAAGCTTCGATAGCGGAAGAGGCGTCTCAGAGGACGAAAGCGTAGTACATGGCGCTACGGGCTCAAGTAGTGGTGTGGAGGGCATGGTTCTGAGTGGGCACGAAGATCGCTACATTCGCTTCTTCGATGCCAACAGCGGTAAGCCCCCAACCCTTTAAATGCATTCTAGCCCCCTACATAGCCCCCCATGAATATCCCACTGATAGAATTCCAGGTCAATGCACCTACAACATGCTCGCCCACCCCTCCGCCATCTCCTCCCTCTCCCTCTCGCCCTCAGGCGCCGAACTCGTCTCCGCAGGCCACGACGCCAGCCTACGCTTCTGGTCCCTTGAAAAACGCTCTTGCTCGCAGGAAATCACGAGCCACAGACTCATGCGCGGCGAAGGCGTCTGCAGCGTCGTTTGGAGTCAGGATGGCCGATGGGTCGTCAGCGGAGGCGGCGATGGCGTCGTCAAGGTCTTTTCTAGAGAGAGAGATGCTAGATAAATTCGACCTCTCTCTGGGGACTGGACAGGGGAGATGAGAGCGTATACAGTACTATTCGGAAGATTCATGGCCCTACTTTGTTCATATTCTTGTACCCGCTTGGCTTGTTTGGGCTATTCACGCAGGAAGCGCAGCGTGCATGCATAGCATAGCATACGTTACTACTGTACGCAAATTTTTTTAAATTTTTTTTGAAGATACCACGGAACGGGACGCTTTACTTTATATCGATCGGGGCTTCTAGTGGCACGGCATGGCATGAGGATGGGATTTCTCAGCGTAGAGAGGGGGAAGGGGGAGGGGGTTCGATTCTTGTGTTTGTTGTTATGATAGGTGTTGATATATGTAGAGGCAGAGAGGGAGAGGGGGGGGGAATGATGTGGAATTTAATCTCTACACTTTAATCGCTTCCAGGGAACTTTTCTTGAGATATCAGTTGCACTGGGCATGGTTGAAGTGACGGCGAGAAAAGCATTGGACATGTGAGTAATGTGAGCGCTCGATTATCACGCCGTTAAATCATGACGAGTAGTAAGTATTTATAAGATTTGACAAAGGAATATGTGACTGCTTTCAAACTATCTTCGTTGTACACTGGACTCGACGTGACAGACTCTCTCTCTCTCCATCATGTTCAGGAGCGTATATAGGTAGGCAGACATTGACAAAGGAAATAAATGCTTGTGGACGGACATCTTCGCTGCACACCACTTTTGACTCCCGGACTTGTGCAAACCACCCTCCATTCTCTTCAGGCCTTCAAGGTATCACTGCCTTGTGTCGCAGCGGCATTGAGTCGGTTCTTCTTTACCAATCGCAAGCCTGCAATCAGCATGACGATAGCCTCGATGCCAAGTATGACGGCGAGCGTGACCATAGCGCCAATGACGCCAGCGACTGCCTTGCTGACTCCACCTGAGCTGCTGCTGCCGCTTCCTGTTGACGTTGAACCAGAGGATGTGGTGCTTGGGGACGCACAGACGCCGGTGCTGTTCCCGCATGCTTGACACCAGGCTGGTTGGTTTCCGATGGCGAACTTGTTGATGCCAGTGACGAAATCGTTCCAGGGGACTGCGGTGTCTGTTCGTCCGAAGAGGGGATAGGCGACTGGGGCGCTGTTGTTGCCTGTAGTGCCGTTGTGGAAGAAGAAGCGCACGTTTATGTCTTCGGGCTTGGGGAAGGGGCTTGGAGCTGCGTTGGTGAAGAGCTCAAATGTCATGGTCGACGCATAGTCGGGGATACCGAAGAAGTCTGGGTTCGTTTGCGTCAAGTTGGCGAGGCCGAAGAATGCTTGGAATTGAGCGTAGAAGCCGAATTGGATGTTGATTGGTACTTTTCCTGAGCCTGCAACTGTGTTGTTCAAAGCTTGAAGGACTTCAGCGGCAAGTGTGGCACCGGCGATGGCACGAATGGGGTCGGAAGCGTTGTAGGCGAGGTTATATTCGTGCGTATTTGCCAAGGTACCGACCTGGAGGAGGGTGTCGGTTGTGAGAAGGTCGGAGGCGGGGATTGTGGCATTGTGGATTTCGGCTACGTTGATGAGGTCGAATACTATGTGCCGTCTCATTAGCAGTCGCACACTCACGGTGAGAGTGCACTATTGATGACATACTGGTATAGGCATTCTTGAAGCTTGTCTGGTTTGCTGAAATCGTAGCGTTGATGACTGGTTCCAGAGAAGTGTAGAATCCTCGTGTGTTCTGGTCTAGCGTCTTATATTCTGGCGAGGCGAAGTAGTTGTTCGAACTGATAATAGCGTTGGCGCAGTTACCAGATCCTTGGAGCCAGGCTGTATCTTCACTCAAAGTGCCAGACGAGACAGTGCCAACAGGTATGAATTGGTATCCATTCAGCGGCGCCTGTACCACCGTCTTATTACGTAGTGTTTCCTGTGCTAGCGTTGAGCCGGCTGGTGGGTACAGACCTTGCAAGAATCCTAGAGCAGAAGGCATCAAGACGCTGTCGAGAGGTGAGGAGGCCGTAATCTGGCTGAGCTTGACGATGTCAGGTGCGATGCCGTGGATCTGGGCGGGGGAGCCATTGGCGATATATTGGTTCCGAAACCAGGTGCCAGTGGAGAAGACCTCGTTGTAACCCAGGTCTGTCAAGACTGTAGGCGGCGTTGATTTGGAGGTGCGATCACCATGGCGGGAGAAGATGTAGAGGCCCAGTACGGTCTCTGCTGCGGTAGAGAGAGCAGGGAGGAGTGCTAGAGTGAGGACTGTCTGGGGATACATGTTTGCGAGTTCTGCTGTCGACAGCTTCAAGGAGGTTGGTCAAGGAGGGAGGTAGAAGAACGATTGGAAGAGATTGAGAGAAAACAGAAAGGTTCTTCTAGCAACGGAGGGGCCCGGGCATAGTTAAACTATCTCTTATCAACGCCAATGCCAGGATGTGTCGCACCCCACGTCAGTGATTCGAGTGCGTGAAGCTGGTGGTTGCCGCGAGTTCGGACAACGACCCCTCACTAAACGAGGGAAGCGAGTAGGATGAGTGGTTGTAGCGGTCGCTAGAACCCAAATAGGCTGTAGCCGATCAAGTCGATCGTGATGCTGCAAAAAGCAAAAGGCAATGGAAGAGGGACAAGTAGATACATTGATATACATTGTCTGGCGACGTGATATTGTTGGAGGATGAGAGTGGGATGAGAGTGGGATGAGGCGTTTTGACTCGAAAGTGTGATGCACATAGATTGTTACCCGCCGGGGCGGCCCTTGAACAGACACGACAGGGTCTGAGGGTTTATGCTCGAGCCACGAGCCCTGGGGCACAGCACGCATCCCCAGCACCCCAGAACCCCAGGGATTACCCCTCTAGTTCCTTCCGGGGTGCACGCGCCCTCGGGCTCATGGGGCTTTCCGGAGCGGCCGCATTAGGGCGCAACTGATAACAGAAAGAGCTCGCGTGAAGGGATGCGGCCAAAGGTACCTCCCGTGACTTCCCACCTACCCAATTCTTACAGAGGACTATCCAATGATTGATCTGATATACAGACGTGTTTTAAAGCCTCTCAATCTATGATCCTGCAGGCAGAAGTTATGTAGAGAACCTGGTCGTCGACCTTATACCCAGCACCACAATGATTCCCAGGTGCAATACCCCCTTTCCCCGTGGGGAGGGTTTAGCAACTGGGGTGGTAAGTGCTCTTGGGGGGATTTATGGTGCAGCAGATTGTCAGAGTACCCTTACCGCAGGTAGTTGCCGCGTTTGAATATTCTTTGAGTAATTTGCGTCCTCTACTGCGACCTTGGTACTGCTTCAATCTTGTGTATATGTGAAGAATAGTATTTGATGGCACAGAATCCGGCCACTTCCGAGACCTAAGAATACCGAGTACTACCTTTCCACCCACATCGATGCACACGCATTCAATCAACCTACTCCACGGCCGCGGGTTGTATGGCCGTGATTACGCAGATGGCGGACCACGATATGAACATTCAAGCGCGCATTATCGACTACGGACGGCATCTCATTAATGTTCGTAGAGCTATCAATTCTACGAGGAAGGATGGCTAATCTATCTAGCTTCATGGGTCACGGTGAAGCTGATGACGGTGTCTGCAAAGCTTGCCAGGGTGGCGGCAACAACTTTGCCTGATCTGGGACTGATTGGGAGATTGACAACGTATGAGGGTCTGGGACAGTTGTGGAGGGATGGCGAGGAGGTAGATCGTTAGAATATCACCTCAGGCCTGTTGCTTAGTCAACCGCTAGCGCGCCACCACCTGGAGCACATAAGTAGCCAGCAAACCCTACTAGAGAATCTACAAGTTACCCTCAATATTCTAACGTAGATGATATTGCTACCTGAGCTTCTTGGCGGCGAAGGTTAAGTCGTCTACCATGGTTTAGAGGGCCTAATCGGTGAAGCCCTCGGACGGGTCTCCATCGTGCATAGGGTACATATCGGTTTGGTGTTACATAAAAAGGGAAATCAACTTTTACTCAGCTTGTACCCACAGTAGAGCTGGCATTACTGGGAGCATTATCGGATACACTGGAAGCGCTCCATCGACTTGATGATACTGTTGCACCTTGGAAACCATCCGAGACCTTGCAATTAATTTTCGAGTACGAAGGCCAGAGAAACACTCCAAGATTTAAAGCACTTCCTATTGTCCGCCATGAATGGAAGCATATAACAGCGTCTGATGTGGCTCAAGCTGCCAGAACCGGATACTTGCAGTGACAATGACTTACCTGCAGGTTCCCAACCAGCCAGTTTTGTTGGCGTCAAACAGTCGTCCATTACTACATGCCCCGCCTTGATTATCGATCGAAATGTCGCTGAGTCGTATTGCGCGTATGGCTTGTAGATGTTTCCTGGTAGCTCTCGATACACGAATCTGTCAAGCGTTACGACTGCAAGCGTGCATGTATCTGCACGAATCTGTGAGCTCACTGTAGCCCATAAGAGATCGATTTCCTACGAGTCTCTATGATGATGCAGGAGTAGCAATCTACTTACTAACAGTCCATTTAGCAGGTGTTCGAGCCCAAACATTCTTCGTTCTCGAAGGCTGTCCCAGAGCATGGAATTCATACGGCACATCTGGTCCTTTAAGAACATAATCGATGTAGACCTGGTGAATGGCAGCAATGCAATCTTCGATGAGGAAGTACGGGGATTTCCACTCTTGGTACGACTCGTTAGTGGTGCAGCGTAGACCTGCATTGAGAGTTGGGGCAAGGTTGGTGTTGGAGGTTTCTGAATATGTTAGGTTGAGAGGAAAGGCGATTGTGAAGGCGAGGTGGAGGCAAAGGACAAGGAATAACATGTATACATCAATATAGGCTGTGAATGCATATGGAAGAGCTCTGACTATATATGTGTGAACAGATTCGAAAGTGTTTCTGATCTTATTGTGCGGTCGACAGGCCGGAGCGCTCTTTTTATGTACGGAAAGATCATTGCGGCTATATTGTTCCAGCTGTGTCTTCGTACACCTTGATCTAAAGTCAGATCTTCCACGAATCTATTGTGGCTCAAATAGGTCAGCAATGCCCTCAAATTTGATCTTACCCCAGACCCGACAAGGTGTCGGAGTCAATAAGCGCCATCTCGACCGTTTTGCGCGTAGGGTGTGCCGCGCTCGGACGTCATAGAGCAACGATCGGGTCGCTTCGGGGAATAAGTGCCATCTCTGCACATAAGCTGAACCTTTGAAAGGACCCGTTGTATCATATCAATGTTAGAGGAAGGTGGGGAGGTCAGGGTCTAAGACAGTGCTATGCTTTTCAATGATTATCTATCAAAAGACGTCTCATAGTGCTGTTTCGACTTCCAATCAAAGTGCCCATCTCAATCGAGAACGCCTAGACTTCTGTGGGCCTGGATGTTGATGTTGTCGGGTAAGTAGATCTTCATGATGCCGAGAAAGTTGTGCGGCTTCGGGGCTTGAATGTGGTATTGAAATCAAGCTGCTTCACAAACCACGCATTGTGCAATCTCCATTCCTTTTCTGGATCTGCTAGTTGCACCTGTTGTATATGTTAATTAGTACGTTTGGTCGAGAATACCAAGAGCCGTGTAATGATACATACCTCAAACCTTCTCAAGAAACTCGGCACCAATTTATAGATCTCCAAAAGGCTAATGTTCTTCCCTATGCACGTCCTAGTTCCCATGCCAAAATGCAACATAGACCCCTCCATCTTTCTCCTCACGTCAGGATCCGCCTCCAGCCACCTTTCGGGTCGATAAACCTCTGCATCTTCTCCAAATACTTCTGCTCGACGGTGTATCACCCATGCATTACAGCCCACTATTGTGCCTCCAGGGATTACCTCTCCGCAGATCTCTGCACCTTGTTTCGGGACTATGCGCTCAATGATCAACCCTGCAGCGGGATGTAGACGGAAAGCTTCCTTAATGCATGCGTCAAGATATGGGAGCTTCTGGGACTCCGCCCAGGTTGTGATGCCGCTGGGTCGAGCTTCTATTGTGCCAGTTTCTAGTGCACCGTCAAGCTCTTGCATTAATTTCTGGTAGCACCGAGGGTTCTTCAGGAGGTAGTAGAATACCGCCGCAAGTGAAATAGCAGTAGTCTCGGAACCAGCGAACGCCATGCTAACAGCCATAGTTAGTACCCGGCCATCGTGGAAGAAATCTGGGCGGTCTTCTTTCGCTTTGAGGAACATAGAAAGAAGGTCACCGCGACCGTTGCCAGCTATGAGCTGGGGCGCCTCTCCCTGGATCTTTGCCATTTCAATATCTTGAAGGCGTTCGGCCATACGGGCCTTAGCGAAAGTGACGACGGGGAAGGTAAATGACATGATATTGTATTTGTCGAGAAAGCGAAGAATCGGGTTTTTGAGGATAAGGAGGTCGAGCATGGGAAGTTGGCCGACCTGGGAAGTAGAGATCAATGAGCATTCTCACCATGTAAGCTGCGTGAACCGCTTACAGGTGCAACGTAACTGAACAATTTCCCCAGATATCCGACCATGCCGTCGACATCTTCAGCCCTGTCTACAAAACCGTGTCGCTTACTATAAGTGATCTCCCCAATGACGTCAAAAGCGTAATACTGCAGCCATTCTGCAAAGTCGCAGATCTTGTTCTTGGATGAGAAAACTGCTTCTGTCTGGTCTAGAAACTTTTCCGTGGTGATGTCTACGGAGGATTCGTACTGAACGAGTGCAGTCATTGAAAACGCACTGTTTACACAGCGACGTAGCTCGGCGTGGTATTGCTCGTCGGTCGTTGAGAAGAGTGATGGGAGCCGCTCGCCTTTGGACATTGCTTGCTGGACCGGATAAAAGTCGGACTTTGAATGTTATCGTTAATGTAAAATTCTGCTGTGAGAATGACGGACTGTCCAACCTTTACAAAGCCTTTATTCAGTCCATATATTGTCTTCAAAGCCTGTGGATCAGCGAAAGATAACGCATTCGGCCCATATCTTATAATATCGCCATGCTTCTTGTGCAAAGCTCTCTGTGTGATATCTGGCCGTCTGCCTAAGACATCGAAGAATCGCCACCAGTCCGTTAAAGAAGCCAGCAATGGCCCGGGATATTTGTGGAGGCCATGAAGAAAGCGGTTCCTGGCAAGGTATGTAATGAAAAAAAGCAGGATTGCTGTAGGCCAATGTCGCCATAATGTCAATACGATCTGCCCAAACATTTTGGATACATAAAATTGGAAGATGGGAATGCTTGTATTGGGGATAAGCTATGATGAAAGTACTAATTCTATCCGTCGCAATCAAAGGACGAATCCCCTGCGTCCCTATATACAACCTTGAAAGACGAATCAAAATGCAATAAAAGGGTCTTCGATATGCACGCTCCACAGTATTGGAGGGGTCATGCTCTTAGCCTCACGGTATTGCCGTAAGGTGAGGGATTTCGGCATGTTCAAGTCAAGGTCTTCCGGTATGATTCGATTGGAATGATACTTTTGCCCTTACGAATAGTGATTGGTCTCGGATGTTGAATCCTCTGGACCAAACGGTCTCTGTTAAGCTTTTTAATTTTGACACGTCCCTGGGGCTAAGTAATGCATCTCCTACTGCTGCGAGATTGATGGACGGCAGAGAGGACGGCAGTGAGCGGAGTGCCAGAGCCGTGTCTCAGTCATGCTCTAATACCTTACCTGGCTAACTAGAGGTATGAGTATAGAATGGCGCAAGGGACTCCGGGTTTTGCTGGTCGCCACGATGGACGGGAAGTGGTCAGCAGTAGCGAGAGCTTCGGCACTTGATCTACAGCGCTGACTACCGAAATTAGCGTGCCAAGCCTGATACAACATACTTGCACCTCTCTAGCCATCACATCTGATATCCACGTTCTCTTCATTGGTCGCCTTCCAATGCGTGCATGGTGCAACTATATTGCTGGAACCATAGACACAGTGACTCTCTGAACCGTAAAGCTAAAACATAGCCTTTTCTAGGGTCGCTCTTGGTGCTACACTCTCAATGCTTGCCAGGTGAGGGTTCTGAAGTGGCTAAGGACCAGTTGAAGCTAGCCATGCAGAGGGGCCGGACCTGAGACAAGGATGGTGGATGGGTTTGCAATACTACACGTTGAATTTTGGGCTAAGTGCTGCATTCTGAAAAGTTGTACATGGATAAGACCTCCCACGCTTGTACTCGCTTGAAAGCGGACCCATGCCTCGAGAATGGAAGGCCTTGCAGCTGTCGTCGTGATCCCGCTTGCCTGCATATTTGCCACATGACTACTGACCGTTCGCGTACCCTCCTCTTTTCCTTGATGAGACCACACTAATTTTAGGGGCTTTGCTTATCGTCTGCAGAACCACACAATATCTCTCTGTCAATTGTACCAGCTTATCCACCTTCGCCTGCTCCGCATCTGTATCCAATGCGAAGTCCAGTCGGATCTCGACGAATCCCACCGGCGCGGTCTTGTCCACACCCATCGTCCCCCGAAAGTCCAGATCTCCCTCAGCCTTCACTTCTCCGTGCCTAATTTCGATCTCCATCGCCGTGGCCACCGCCTTCAGTGTAACGCCTGCGCAGGCTACAAGTGCCTCGAGAAGCATATCCCCAGAGCATAGCTCGCCCGAGATCTCTGCATCCGGGCCGCCCGCCGCTGGGTGTAGGCCTGCGATCTTTTGCTTGGCAGCGGAGACGGCAGGGCCTGAAGAGAGGGAGCAGGCGATAGAGGTCGAGGAAAGCGTGCCGGATGATTTGAGGGTCAGGAGGGCGGATGAAGGGTCCGTCCTATACTGCGATTTCAGAGGGGCTTGAGCCGCCCGGAGGATCGTGGCGTCCATCTCTGTGGGATAGTCCAAATGGTCACGGTCAATGAATTGAGTGATCCGGCTTGAGCTTAGAGACGATACAGTTCTATCAATTCAAGGGGACACCGCAGGTCATCACGTTGTAAGGCATGGTTTACACCTTTTGCCCTGGAGTTTTCCCCGCACCTTCTAACGTACTTTATACTTCGCGGAGATCCCGCCGAAGTAGATATGGTTCGAAATGTTTCCTTATAAGATCATCATCGTTGTTGAACTGTCTATATTCTGGCAAGCCATCAAATACTTGTGCAGAATGAAATGCGAATTGTTATTATTGTGGCTGGGGTCTGCGTTATACATGTATGCACAAAGATGGGCGGGCCGCGTGACGATCTCACTATGCCTCTAATCATGTCCAATAGGTGGCTCCTAGACAATCAGTCACCCCTCCATGGTCCTAACACGATTGATGGCTGATAGCTTTCATGTCACCTAGCGAATGATAGACAAGGCTGGGAATGCACCATGATTGGGTCAATGTCCCGTCTAAATACGCGGACAGTTTCGCTTTCGCGGCTACGATTCAGATAAGTCAAGCCATCGATGGAAAGTCTTGATCCTTGACTCTTGAGCTTCGCTTCATCAAAGGTACGATTTTGGAGCATCATCCACATATGACTTTGTCAATGGGAGTCTATGACGAGTATTGTAGGAGTGTGACATCAATTGGACACCGTCTTTAGGATATCCTCTTTCGATCACTGTGCGGGTCTCAGACTACTAGGGGCAGAGAGGTGCGGCTGGTATGTAATTAAAGAAGGTACCCAACAACAAGGTCGCGGACCTGCATAATAGTGTACAAAGCGTTGACCTATCTCATATGGATTGACAGCACTCAATGACAATGGTTCTCATCTGAGGTTGGGTACATTAGTCTGGCTGCGACTGGAGCCCAAGCTTTGCGCTCTCGAATGACAAAGTACACGCTGATGATTTTGACATCCATCTGTCTTTGAGCCTCTTGACACAGTAGACATGTGTTCCTTCCCAAAATCGATTCACTCAAAATGATGTTGCGAAGCTTATCATCGCATGAAGGGGAGGCTAACTTACGAAGACTATATGGGTCTATCGAAGTGGAACATGACCAAGTCATGTAGATCCATGATACTGTTATAGACTAAATGGAAGCTTTGAAATGTGCTATCGATGCTGCATCAGAACAGTAAATGCAACAGGACGCTTTACTACAGAGTATTCGACAAGACACCTAGAAAAATCAGCAGCATCGTCACATACTTACCACCAGCAAACACACTATAGGAAACCTAGTCCGCATTATGTTCTACCTGCATATACAGCAAGGTGCTTAGCTTGAAATCGAGCGCAGATTTAAACAGCTCCATGGCTCAATCGACGTCCTCTTTAACCAACCTCGGACAACGGGAAGTATACTAACCCAAGTCTTGGACCGTCACCAGGCCCAGCATGAAGCCATCTCCAAAATCGACCTGGATCCCTCAATCCTGCCATGGAGGTCGCAGCTCCTTCAGTTAACAGCATACTGCTCTTTCAACGCGAACATAGACCTATCACGCTTGTTCTACGGAGGTCAGAGCGAAATCCGAGACATTTGCTAAAACTGACACTAGGTTTGCTGCGAGCCAGGTTGCCTTTACGCCTGTCAGAAGCGAAGTTTATTCAGAATTCCTAAGATCTACAATCGCATTTCCGTTTCGACTCCCTTGGGATAGCGGGCATCTCCATGGATTGCACAAAAGTGCGACGGTGCTGACTGTCGGCATCGCACCAACAAGGTTTACTAGGTGTATGCGTTTTCAGGGCAAGAGATCCAATGGCGTCGAATCATCTACGTGAGGTCTGTTGGGTGCAGCATTGATGCCGACTGGCGGTTTTGCAGCTCATAGGCCTCAATGCGTTCTCTCTCAGATACTCAAAGTGTGGAGAAGTAGGTTTGGCAATGAGCGAGATCGTCAAACTAGGCTGCGTTAAGCAGATCCAAGTGGTAATTACGGTGTCCCGGGATAACCAATTGGTTACATCAAATATTTTGAACTTTTATTTCTGAAAACCTAATCCACCGCATTTGCAACTATTAATAATTTATTAACTATACCACCACCAGCTATCTAATTACCTACAGCGCGCACTATATAGCTTGTCTAATAGTATTCTATTAACTTCCTACCTCTTATCCTAATAGCGCTACGCAGAATTGATTTAGACCCCTACTAAGAATAGATCCTCGATACCTATAATAGTAGTAGTACTACTGCTGAAGATATCCTCGTCTAGGTGTATAGATACCACCTAATATAAGGCGGAGAGGTAAAGATATATTCTAGTAGAGGCTCCTAGGAAGTATATAGCAGCGAAGGTTCTAGCAGCGAAGGTTCTAGTAGCGAAGGTTCTAGCGGCGAATATATCTATATATACTTAACAGCGGTATAGATTACTAAGTACTTACTACGCAGTACTTAACTATATCTTAGCTACTAACTAAGGCGCTAGTGATATATAAGGACCTCTATAGTAATACGTATATATATACCTATAGGTATATATTATAGGTAGGCCTTCCCTACCGCCAGCTAGAGCGGAGACTTAGACTATATAATAGTAGGGTGGAATCGTAACCTGCCTAACTACTCGCAGACGTAGGATAGTATATAGAAGGACGGCGGGAGGCTAGTAGGAGGTTATCTTACCTATAGAGAGTAATCAGCGCAGTCTACTATATATTACTAGAGAATACCTGTAAAAATCCAGATTTTTACTATTTTTACTAAGGCTATTAATTAGGTAATAGTACCTAAGTATATACTATATTCTTTATTAATCGGTTATTCGTATATTTATAACTATCCGGCCTAATAATATATAGATTCGCCTGCTTCGTAACCTATAAAAGCGATATATAGAGCTAACTATAACTAAAAGCCGGCCGTAACTGTAGGTTAATACCTATAAACTTTATAGATTACCCCTAGGACTTATTTATTATTATTATAAATACCGGGCGGACTAGATATTACTTATATATAAAGGGCGTAGGGATCCTCTTATTATTTTCCTTAGACTATAATAGCGTTTTAAAGAGTATTACCTTCTCGCTATTATATATACCGCCTATAATTGATATGGTCTTGCGGCTAGGTACGGCCAAGGCGGTGTATACGCTAAGGCACCGCCTTAGCGGAACTTTATAGTTAGGCCCTTCGGGCACTTAGAAGATATCATCAGTCAATACCACTACCATATTAACAGAAGTCCTTTAATACGTACCGTGCTACTGCCTACCTGCTATATCAGTGGTAGTAACGGGCAGTTGAGCTCCTAAACACTATACACCATCGTTTAGAAGTCGATCAAGTACGTCCACCAAACCAAACCAATCGAGCTACCAGAACAGCCCACCTGCTCTCGCCCGCAGCGACTCGATTCAGCCCGAATTCGGACACTACGCTATCACCTACATCCAAGACGCTTCCGCTCCACTTTGCTAGCTCTCAAGCACCTAGATCTGCCTAATCGATTCCGTGCCTTCCGAGTAGCGGAACGGAGAATACCGGCGCACCTTCCCAAAGTATAAAACAGCGCAGGGCCCCTTCCGGAACTCAGAGGACCTATATAATACTTCTATACTACTTACTGTCTATTTTTCATCCTAGCTTTTACCTTACCAACTCGCTTTTATTAACTCGTTTTTCTTCGCTATCTATTCTACTATACAAAGTAACTGTAATTATCTATCTTTTATTACTTCGTAGCTAGTACTAGCAGGCTGCTTTTTGTTAGTTAGACTTTGCTGCACCTCAGACTTTACTGCACCGCTTATACGTAGAGTTATTATAACTTAAGGAAAGCAGATAAAGAGACCTATTACTATAAAACCTAGAAGCCGCTATCCTAGCGTTAACTCTAAGTAATTCTAGTCGTAGTACTATCCTTCTAGCTTTCTAACTATACGATTTTATTTAGACGGAACACCGCTACGCCTCGCTTATTAGCGAGGATATAAGATACCTAATCTCTGCTATAGTTAAAAAGAATAAATTCAGACCGCAGGAACTAAAGGCTAATACTATAGTATCTAGTCCTAGCTTTAGTATAAGAGACCGGCGTATATAGTCCCGCTTACTTTCTATTAAGCTAAATAGTTTTCTAGAGGACTAGGCGATTAATAAGTCTAGTCTTAAGAACGCGATTAATACCTTTATAAAGAATACTAAAGTAGTCCGCCGTAAGCTTTAGGAACCTCCGTTAGTTGGAAATACCCCTCCGGGTGGAAGCTACTTTCTTAGAATAGATATTGATATACTACCTATCTAACTAGGCCTTCCTATACCCCCTAACTGATTATATACCCCTCTAGGAAGCCCCTATATCACTGATAATACGTTAAGAAGCCCCTACGTTATACCGTTAAGAGACCTATCCGCCGGTAATACCACTTTAGTAGCGGAATCGGCGGAGGAAGTTATCTATGAACGACCCGTAGGACTAATAGCTAACTTAAATAATCCTGTTCTATAGGAGATTATTAATAACGCTATAGCCGAAGGTATCTTACGATTCTAGAGGGAAAGTAGATAGGGTTCTAGCACTCCGCCTAGTAGCCCTAGTAGACCTGCTAATAATAGTTCTTTTAATTAGAATAATAACGGTAAGCTTATATATAAGGAAGTTGGTTACTTCGACCCCTTATACCCTTCCACCGACGATTCACCTATAGTTAGCGAATATAGCTCGGTTTTCTATAAAGACGTTTATATCTTTATTAATTAATTAGAAGACTTAGTTAGCTTTAAAGGAGAAGCTGCAGTATAAGAACTCGTACTATTATACCTCTAAGGGAGTGTACTAATTTAGTATACAACTAAACTTACTAATCTTAAGAAACGCAGACTAAGGAATACTACTGTGAAAGACTAGGGAGAGATACTAATCGCTACCTTTAAGGAACAGACTTTAATTATACTGTAGAACCTTCAAGCTGAAAGGTATACCGTAGTAGATATATAGAAGCAGGTCTATCCTTATACTTATATATAGAAGGTTTTGAGATACGCTAAGGCAGTATAGATAACCTCAGTATATAATCAACTTACACTCGTATAGAATAACCTTAACATCGAATTTAAGGTATAAGTCTCAGCTCTATCGCTAATAACTACCGTTAGCAGCTTTCTTAAGGAGTTAGACGCTAAAGCGTCTATCTAGTATAAACAGGCTCTTATAAAGTCAGCTTTAAGGAATATAAGTTAGTATTATTAGCAGGGAGGCCGTAGTTATCTATAATAAGCGAATTCGCTACGTCCGAACTAGTAAAGCCCCTTCTACTCAACCCCTTCCTATTTAGGCTATCGAAATAATGCTTATACCTACCAGTACGGCAGACCTAGCTTCTAGCAAGGTAATAGAGGATACTAGCCTTAAAGATAAAATTAAGTATTAAGTTAACTAAACCCTTAACCCTACTAACTAAAACCTTAACCCTAACTCCGGCCCTTAACTATACCAGAACCTCGTTAATAAATCACCGCAGGGTATAGAAATCCTAAAAGATAGTTAGGTTTACTCTTCTAGTCTAATACTCCTAACTTATAAGGGAAACTATAGCTAGACCGGAACTAAGGCGGCCGGTTTTAATTATAGTAGGCCCGCCCCTAAGTATATTATAGGGAGGTAGGTGAAAAGGAGGAAATAACTAAGGACGATTAATATAATCAGGCTGAAGGATCAGAACAGCAGGACACCTATTATAGAGAAAACGAAGGGATCGATAACGAACCCTATAAGGAGTAAGCCTAATTTGATGAACCCGAAGTATACTTTACGAATCCAGTAGACTTGCTAATATATATATACCAGAAATGCTCTGCTACCTTCTTAGTTAGAAATCAACTTTTCCGCTATCTGCGTTCCTCCTGCTGGAAAAAGGAAGCTTTACCGCTATCGCCTCCTAACGGAACCGAACCGGAGGTCCTGATGAATCATATCTTTTCAGGAGAGCGGATTTATATTAAGTCTAACAGTAAACTACTAGAAGCTAAGCTAGGGTACGCTTTCCGTAGTTTCTATTATACTACGGTATAAGTCTCTATCGGCGGCGAAACCTTCGACGCCTACGCTAATACTAGCTGCCCTATAACGCTGTTTGACCGCAGTAAATTGCTGCAGCTTCTTCCTAACGTTAAATTACGAAAGCTGGTATCCCTAATTCTAGTAAGAGGACTGGGAGACGCCGTTTATCAGACCTATAAATATACTAATATTTTATTTATCTTCTAAGGCGAGCTTGAAGGAAAGCTAGCCGAAGCTGAACTAAGCGGGGAAGTATACCTTATAGAGAAGCTTAGGGTAAACATACTTATAGGGAATAATATAATAGTGCCTTATAAGATCCTGCTAGACCCTGCGAATTACCGTATAACTATCGGCGAATACAAAAATATAACAGCTAGGATAAATATAGTAGCTAGAGGTATACTACTAATCTAGCGTACTATTCGCTCTAAGTCTACTATAACGGTTCTGCTAAAGTCTATAGCTACTATCCCTATAGCTTACTATAGTATACTTCCTAAAGACTATAATTTTCTCTTTAAGCCTAAGTACTCTTATAACCTAGGCTTTAAAGGAGGAGTCTATACCTATATAGTTAACGTATCTGTTTCCTTTATCTAGTTACGTAACGCTACGGATCAACCAGCACGAATTAATTAACGTATAAAGCTAGGTAATATTATTAAGTATACTTAGGATAGGTGTTACCTTACTAGCCTAGATAAAGCCCCTCTAGTAGCTGGCGGATGGTTAAATAGGAAACTAAGGCAACCCTAGAAGTCTAGAGTTACTAAGGTAGCAGCTGTAGCGTTAGTCTAGACGGCCTCTACTATTATAGGATTCACACCGAACGCCGCCTTTACTAAAAAGATTACTTCTGCTGAGCTTTCTTCAGCTATTCCAATCACGATCGACCCTGCCCTAGAATATATTATATTAAACAGTATCACTGTATACGGCGATTAGTAAGATACTACTAGAATTACTATAGTAGCGGAGGACTTCCCTAATATCTAAACGGATTACGGCTAGACTGTTAATATCCTAGAGGAAGAATAGATACCTATCCCTCTAAAGGAAGGAAATAATCCTAAGCCCTCTAGGGTCTACCCTTTAGGCGAAAAGGATAGGGAGGTTATTAATAAGACTTTCGACAAGCTATATAAGTATAGGAAGATATAATAGGTAAACTAGCCTACTAAGTTCAGCTACCCTATCTTCGTCGTATAGCGAGACACTCCGAATAGCTGAAAAGGAAGAGTCGTTATTAATATATATAGCCTAAATAAGATTACTAACTCCGATAACTATCTAATACTATTACAGTCTAATATAATCGGTACAGTAGTAGGGTGTAAGTATATTTCGACGGTTAATACGACCGGATACTTTCACCAGTTCAACGTACGACAGTCTAATAGGTATAAATTAATAGTAGTCTTATATAGAGGCTAGGAATAGTATAACGTCGCCCTTATAGGCTATAAAGGCTCGCTACTATACGTCTAGTAGCAAACTAACGGTATACTCCGCCCTTTCTATAAGTTCGTACGTATATATATTAATAACATCGTCATTTTCTCACGTACGTTATATAATTATTTAGAGTACCTTCAGGAGATCTTCTACCTTTATAAGGTATAGCGGATTACACTCAGCCTAAATAAATCCTTCCTAGGATATCCTTCGGTCAGTCTATTAGGGCAATAAGTAGATAGCCTTAGTATATTAATATTAGAAGATAAGATTAAGGCTATCTAAGCTCTACTCTTTCCCTAAACCTTACGGGACCTCGAAATTTACCTAGGTATAATAGGCTGGCTAAGATCTTCTATCCGAAATTATACCCAGCTCGCGAAGCTACTATAAGAACGTAAGACGCTACTAACAAAGGCCTTACTAATTAATAGGGAAGGCGAGAAGTTAAAAGGTACTGCTAGAAAGCGGTAGTCTAGTCGGGCGCAGTTTACTAAGCTAATAAAGGAAGAACGCGAGGTATATAAGAACCTCCAGAAGGCTTTCCAGTTACTAGTCTTTTTAGTATACTTTAATCCCGCTCGACCTCTATTTATAGACCTGGATATATCAAAAAGCTGGGGATTCGCGGTAATAATATATTACGTTAAGGGAAATCTAACAGGCGAGGAACTAGTCGTCCGCACTTTAGTTAAACTAATATTATTTCTAAGTAAGCTACTAAACGAAGCGGAAAGGAATTACTAGCTAACTAAGTTAGAAGTTGTAGGTATTATCTAGGTAGTAAAGAAGATTAGATATATAATTAAATTAAGTAAGTGCCCCCCTATAGTAATATATATAGATTATTCAGCTGCGGTACTAATCTTAAGATAAACTACCCTTACTATATCCAGTACCGACAAGCTGAATTTACGCCTTGTTAGAGCTTCGCAGTACCTCTCCAGTTTTAATATTACTATCCGCCATAAGTCCAGAAAGTCGAATACCGTGCCTAATACCCTATCTCATCTCTAAGGATACAAATAAGACTAGGGGGACTACCCCGGAGTCCTTAACGTACTATATAGCCAGCCTACTAAATCACTTAATACTAGCCCAGATCTCCCGCCGCTGCCTAAGATACTCTATTATATCACCCTCGTCAAGATATCAGATAATTTTAAGAGCCGCCTCAAGAAGGCGTACTAGGAGGATAAGTACTAGTAGAAGGTCCTAGACATAGTAAAACCATAACCTACCGCTAAACTAAAGTCGACTAGGGATACCTCTAATAACGAGAACTAAGTCTCTTAAAGTAATACTATAGGACTACCTCCGCTATACCCTTCAGCTCCTCCGGTCGAAAACGAAACCCTAGGGATAAAGTTCAGATTCAGGGACAACCTCATCTACTACGTATACAGAGATAGGAGAGAACGGTTATATATCCCAAAGGCTATAGAAGGCGAAGTCTTTCGTATAGCTTATAACCTCGCCAACCACAGCGGTTTCCACTATACATATAATCGGTTATCCAGTTCGGTTTACATCAGGCAGATAGTTAGAAGACTTCGTCAGTATATCGTATACTATCCCTAATACTAAGTCTTTTAGACAGTACGATACGCACTATATAAGTCGCTAAATCCTATTATTACGCCCTCTATACTATTTTATACTATCGCTATAGACTTTGTCGTCGACTTACTAATAGTAGACGGTTTTAACGTTTTGTTAACCATAACTTATAAGTTTACTAAGAAGGTCGCACTAGAGCCTGGAAAGGATACCTAGGGATCTAAAGAATAGGCAAATATTATAGTAACCGCACTTTATAAGCGTAATTAGGGGATTCTAAGATCCTTTTTAACCAATAGGGATTCTAAGTTTATATTATTATTCTAGAGGGTGATCTTTTAAAAGCTAGGTATCGCGATATTAATATTAACAGTATACCACCCCCAGACAGACGGGCAATCTAAAAGGACTAACTAGATAGTTAAGATTATATTACGGTACTACCTTTCTAAGCTAGATACTAACTAGGTGGAAAGCCTACTATATATTAGTACAATAATAAATAACTCTATTAACTTTATAACCGGTTTCGCCCTAAACGAGTTGCTATATAGTTTTAAGGTGAATAATAATCTTAGTCTGCTAGAAGACCTTCCGCTGGAAGACTATAATCGCCTCTAATAAATCTATAGAGACGCTGTAGATAAAGCTACGGCTTTTGCGAATATAATATCTAAGAGACGTTATGATAGAAAGTATACAGCGCTATATCTTAAAGAGGGAAGCTATACTTACCTTAAACTATACTATAGATATAAGGTTCCTAGCCTAACGAACAAAAAGTTAAGCCAGCAGCGGGCTAGACCTTTTAAAGTCTTAAAAAAGATAGGTAACCTAGTATACTAGTTAGAGCTGCCCCTAATAATACATATCCACCTAGTTATTTCGGTAGCTTAACTGGAACTATACCTATAGGACGACCCCTACGGTCGACCTCGCCTAGATAACCCTAGGCTGGTCGAAACTAAGGATCTAGGCTACCCTATATTTAAAATAGACCGTCTCGTAGATAGAAAGATCGTAAGAGGCGCGCTATAGTACCTTATAAAATAGAAGGGCTGGGATTATAGCTAGAACGCCTACTACCCCTTATATAAACTAACCCTTAAGGCGTAAGATATAGTAGATAACTATAACGCTAAGAACCCTTTCGGAGAGCTAGTTAGGCGTTGTCGTTAAAGAAAGCTTGCTCTATAGCCTCTAAATCTTAATATCTAAGCCCCCCCTCCTACCCGCCGCAGGCGACTAAGGAAATACCTACTTCTAACAGCCTAAGTTCCGCAGCCTTAATTCCGTTTAGCTATACTAGTAGTTATCTACTAGTATACCGCTAAGCTAGGCGTTAAACGTAGCGTAGTTATATATTTATATATTTATATAGTTATATCAGCTTACTTTCCTCTGACTAGACGTATTTATATTACGCCCCGAATATTACTTTCTATAGAGTTTACTAGCCTTTCACCTTATATCCTTTACTACTAAGTTTTTATTATATCCTTTCTGCCTTAGTGCTACCTTTCTAACATTTATCCCGCTGCTTACGTCGTCCTCCAGCACCACTCACTCGTCGTTTTCAACGAGGTTATTAGTATATCGCGAAAATCCGCACGGTTCTTATAGAAAGAAGGTGATAGTAACGGTAAGAAGGATAACGCGTACCCTAAACTATATAATTGATTGATTGATTGGTTTATACGCCTATTCTAGTATCTATATATACTAATGAGGGTGTTCTATTATATTATTTGTGAAACTAGTAGATAGTATACGTAGTATACCTTTCCTAGCCGTAAGAGAAACTATAGTATAGTGCTTAGATAAAAACTCCCGCTTATCCTTAATAATATAATTGCTTTTAGTCTAGGGATTATACCCTAGGCCTCCTTAACACCGGTAACTCTTAACTATGTTCTTTAATATTATACCGAGCGCTCTATAATATTGTTTCTAATACTAACTATAACACACGCCCTTCGTACTATACTTAGCTCTTAAGGACCCTACTATATTCTTCTATATCCTTCGACTTTATTATAGCGCTAAGCGCCCTATAACTTTCTTTAACCTTTACTATATTAATACGGGGGGGGGGGAGGAGGGGGTATATAGCCGTCCCGCAAGGGTTCGAGTTATTAGCGCTAATTAGTAGTATTTATTAGTGTCCGTAGTAGTACCGGATTTGGCTGTTCGGTGGTTTGCTAGTTAAGGATACGAGAAAGGGGGGAAGCTATATACACCGCCTAGGAGGCCTATACTTGTATAAAGAATCGGATAGTATAATATCCCGCTGGTTATATTAGATAGTACTTACTTCTATCCTTATATACTTTACTTTAGGGGGGAGCCAACCCTTTAGCTTATAATTATAGTTATACGGCGCCGCTTACACTAAAGGCTCGCCTAGCTACTTAGATAGGGGCCGTCCTTTTCTAAAATACGCCTTCTAATTTATAACCTAGTATATCCTTCTCTTAGTCCTATATACCTATAACCCTAGCCTTCCCCTAGGATAGACTGCGCGTTAGTCTTAACTAGTAGATACGTATTAAGCGCACGTAGATATTAGATTTTTTAAATTAACGGCTAGGTAGGTATTACCTATACTCTTCACTTATTAGGCTGAGATACTATACCTAATACCAATTCTTACTATCTAGTCTTAATCGTAGGGGAGGTATAATAGTTATAGTAGAGTTAGGGTAGGTGTTATCACATTACCTAAAAAACTCTATATAGAGTTCTCAGCAACTACGCGACGTCTTAATATCATTCAACCTATAATATATTAGGGGAGATATCTTAGCTCTGAATAGGTATTCAGGTTCGTAGCTAGCACCGCGTACAGGTATGTCTCTATCGCTGGCCTATAGATATATTTATATAGATAGAAAACCGACTTAATAGAGCTATAGATCTTAATATTAATATAGCTACTATATTTCTTTAATAGATAAGAATTATACGGAATAACCTATCTATTATTAATATTTATATTTTTAAGAGGCTCTATAAATAGATATTTATACTAAGGGTAGCTCCTATTAGGGGCGAACTTAGTCTAGTTATAAAAATCCTTAGGGAAGCTTTTACTATAATAATTCTTCTCTTTACTATAGTATATATTATTAGGGTTACTAGTATAGCGATTATAGACTATATACTATAGAACTAACTTATAGAGCTTCTTATTAGCTCCTTTATTAGGTATAAATACTTAGATAACGCTATCGATATCTTTAATAGTATAAATCCGATCCTCTTCCTATATAATTAATAAAATATAGGCGTATAGCAGTCCTCGCTTTTAAAACTTAATTATAAAGTAATAAGTAATATTAATACTAAGTATATAAAGCTTAAGGAGGTTATATATAAGCTTATTAAGCTTCTACTTAAATATATAGGCCGTTAGATTATAATAGTACTCTTATATCTAGCTAGGCTTTAGTAGATTTTAAATATTAGGCTACTTAGGATTATATATAAAGGTAATAAAGTACTTAGGTTTACCCCTTTTCCGAATAATCGTTATTATATTTTATATCTTCGCCTTTATATATCGTAGGCTTCCTAGTATTATAGCTGGTAGTATAGTTACTTTAGACCTAAAATCCTTAAGAGAGATACTAGGGTTAGTACTAAGCCTATCTATAAGCCCTAAGTAGTAGTTAGTTTAGATAGTTTACTAATTTCGCCTATACTAATTTAGATCGTTTATCTTAATTAAAGCTTAGATATTAGTAACCTAATAACTAAAAAGACGCCCCCTATCTAGTATATAACTAAAGTAAGGTAAACGGATCTATAGTATAGTTAGATTTAGAAGGAAGATATTCCGACCTAGAAATATTATAATCTAACTTAGGGTAATAAAAGATACTTACCTATATCTACTTTATATAAAACTAACGTCTTATTAATTATATAGATCCTCTACGCCCCTAAGGTATATTATTACTATTAGTATTAAGGTTATTTTCTTACTCTAAGTTATTACTACTATCTTCTTACTCTGGATCCTCCGAAAACTGGAAGTTACAGTAAGATAGTATACCAGCGGTATAATTACACTGCGATATATATAGTAGATAATCGCTAGGAAGCTGTTAACCGGCTAATAAGATATAATTATACTACGACTACTTACTAAATAGGAATAGCAAGATATACTATAGAGCTATATAAGAAGGATACTACTTTAAGATTATTATAAGACCCCCCTCTTTAGTTTCTATATAGATATTACGTTTAATACAACCCTTTTTCCTATCGGTAGGTATAATTATAATATAGGCGACCTTAGTAGACGTAGGGCGATTATACGTACCCCTATTTTAATATTTTAGATTAAGCTGCTAAATACGTATACTTATTATCTTAATTAGATATCTTTCCTTATCCTCCTTTATACGATCGAAGTAAGTCTTAAAACCTTAAGTATATAGATTAATAGTACGTAGGATATACTATAGTTAAGTAAGGGTAGCTAGATCTATACCCCCTAAATAGTACTACTAAGTATCCAGTTACTCCTATATACTATCTAGGGTATAGATTTAAGTAAACTTCGCCCGTTTACTATTATCTAGTATAAGAGGCCCTATATAATAGTAGACTAACCCCTAGATTTAGAACGTAGTACGGCCTACGTTAAAGTTAATATTATTAGCTACCTTACTAATAAAGGAGAGGCTATTATTATAACTAATAATATTTTAAATAAACTCTTTACTATAAGTAGTCCTACGGCGTATAGGGTACCTATCTACTAAGATATCTTTAATTTTATAGAGTAAGTTATTTATTTTACGCGCTATAAGCTTACGGTCCTTTTCTAGTCTATTAGGTAATAGATCGACCTCTTCTAGCTTATATAATTAATCGGGCGGTAGCTAATTATTCTTCCTATTATTATAGTATAGCTACTAATTATCAGGCCTACGTTCTATAGGCTAAGACTAAGTAGTATAGTAGGGGTAGGTATTAGACGTATTATAGAAACCTTTATTAATTATAAAGAGCTTTATATCTTTAGCTGTAGCTAGGTCCCTATATAACTAGAATATAGCCCTATTCCTTAGCTAATATAGGCTACGCCGGCGACTAGGGTAGTCTAAGCTATAGTCTTTTATAGTTCGTTCCTAGCAGGCGTAGTAGCGTAGAGTATACTTAGAGTATACTAGTTTAGGTAGGGGAGTAATTAAGTTAATATCTATAAACTTAGTAGGCGCTAACCTAGTAATATCTTCTAAAGTAGGAGTTAGTAGAGGGACTCTTTATAAGATTACTACCTATAACCTTAGATTAATAGGGGTACTATTACGCTGTATCGCTAAATAGCTACGAAGGTAGGAGTTATAGGATAGATATTAAAAAAGCTAACCTAAATAGTTCCTAGGCTCTATATCCCTTAGTATAGTATTTAGATTATAAGTATTTAAAGCCGCCCTCTACTTCCTCCCTACTCTATCTCTTATACTACCTTAGTTACTACTATTTATATTATTATCGCGCTTACTAAGGACTATCTGCGCGCTTATCTATAGTTAAGCTATCGCTGGGGAAGGGCTCCTAGGGGAAGGGACGGTATTTTTATATAGAGGTTAGTTAGGGGTAGCCCTAGTCTTTCTACTAGCCCTAGGTTATATCCTACCTCTTATCCTACTATTAATAGTATTACTACCCTTAGTAGGAGCTATATAAGGCCTCTTTAGAGGTAATAGAGTTAGTAGGGATAAATCGGTAGGAGTAGACTTATTAAGGACGTAGTTAGGGCGTTTCTAATTCCGTAGCTTTCGCGTAAGGTATAGCTTATCTATAATAGGATAAGTAGGATTAGATTAAGATATTACTAATAGTAGGATATTATTAGCTATATATATAGAAATAATCTATAGAGTAATAAAAAAAGGACTAAGAAGTATAGGTATTAAAAATAATAAACCTTAGGCGGAATAGATCTATATAGAAAGAACTAGTATAGAAAATATTAATTAGAGTAAAACTTCGTTAAAACTATATTAATTTTAATAATTCCGGCGTTATTAGAAAGCGTATAAAAAGTATTATAATATATAGTCGAGTAGATAATATTATATAGGTAAAGTTCTAAGTACGTATAATATAAAAAAATAAAGATATTTTAATAGTTAATTGATTGGTTTATACGCCTATTCTAGTATCTATATATACTAATAAGGGTGTTCTATTACATTATTTGTGAAACTAGTAGATAGTATACGTAGTGTACCTTTCCTAGCCGTAAGAGAAACTATAGTATAGTGCCTAGATAAAAACTCCCGCTTATCCTTAATAATATAATTGCTTTTGGTCTAGGGACTATACCCTAGGCCTCCTTAACACCGGTAACTCTTAACTATATTCTTTAATATTATACTGAGCGCTCTATAATATTATTTCTAATACTAACTATAATATACGCCCTTCGCACTATACTTAGCTCTTAAGGACCCTGCTGTATTCTTCTATATCCTTTAACTTTATTATAGCGCTAAGCGCCCTATAACTTTCTTTAACCTTTACTATATTAATACGGGGGGGGGGGAGGAGGGGGTATATAGCCGTCCTATAAGGGTTCGAGTTATTAGCGCTAATTAGTAGTGTTTATTAGTATCCGTAGTAGTACCGGATTTGGCTATTCAGTGGTTTACTGGTTGAGGATATAAGAAAGGGGGGAAGCTATATACACCGCCTAGGAGGCCTATACTCGTATAAAGAATCGGATAGTATAATATCCCGCCGGTCGTATTAGATAGTACTTACTTCTATCCTTATATACTTTACTTTAGGGGGGAGCTAACCCTTTAGCTTATAATTATGGTTATACGGCGCCGCTTATACTAAAGGCTCGCCTAGCTACTTAGATAGGGGCCGTCCTTTTCTAAAATACGCCTTCTAATTTATAACTTAGTATATCCTTCTCTTAGTCCTATATACCTATAACCCTAGCCTTCCCCTAGGATAGACTACGCGTTAGTCTTAACTAGTAGATACGTATCGAGCGTACGTAGATATTAGATTTTTCGAATTAACAGCTAGGTAGGTATTACCTATACTCTTTACTTATTAGGCTGAGATACTATACTTAATACTAATTCTTACTATCTAGTCTTAATCGTAGGGGAGGTATAATAGTTATAGTAGAGTTAGGGTAGGTGTTATCGCGTTGCCCGAAAAACTCTATACAGAGTTCTCAGCAACTACGCGACGTCTCAACATCGTTTAACCTGTAATATATTAGGGGAGACATCTCAGCTCTGAATAGGTATTCAGGTTCGTAGCCAGCACTGCGTATAGGTATGTCTCTATCGCTGGCCATTTTAATAGTTAATAGAGTCTTAGTATCTTAATTCTTTTAAAAACTATTAGTTAGAATAGCTCGGGAGATCTACAGGGTCCTAATTACCGATTTTCTATTATAGTAAGAAAGATTAGTAGAGATAATAAGTATTTTACCTATTTCTAGCGGCGATATATATAGTAGCTAGAGATAACGGCGTATAGTTCTAACTACTAGTAATAGTTTATTACGTATAGAAACAACTATTTAAGTTACGTAATAGATAGTTAATAGCTGGTAGTAGTATAGTTACTGGATTAATAAGAATTGCAAATGCGGTGGATTAGGTTTTCAGAAATAAAAGTTCAAACTATTTGATATGACCAATTGGTTATCCCGGGACACCGTAGTAATCCTCTATTCGTGTAAAGATGCTGCTCTAGTACCGTAGCCCTATTTACCGCAATTCTAAGTGTTCTCGCTATAGCAAACACCAATCAATATATGTATTTAGCTACGCTTTTGTACAACTGTCCTTATCCACTGCTATCGGCGCCGCCCACTATCGGTATGCTGTTGGAAATGATAATGACTTTTGCTGCAATGACCCCAATGACACCTCCTTAAACGTTAGTCGCTGAAGCTGCACGATAATTGTGACTAGGAAAGCATTCGCTCGTAGGCGAGCGCATGGATGGCGTCGAGATGGTGACCTCAGCCTGTGGCTTCGCCAAGGGATCCAAGTTCACGTTCGTCACCTGTTGCAACTCCCACGTCAAGCGAATACCTTGGCTGTTCCTAGGAGTCTTGGCTTGGAACGACAGCTCGCTGATTCTGGAAAAGCTCTTTCGGCTTGGGGTTATTGAGCTCAGGAATTTGAAGTCCAAGGCTACGATGAGGGGCCGGTAGGTGATCAGGCAGGCGCAGATGACTGCCATGGTGGGTTCGAGCTGGCTCCACAGGTATGGAGTGATGATCGAGTCTAGAGGCATATAAGAACATCGTACCTTGTAGAGCGGAAGGTGTGGTACTTACATGTCAGGTCTGCCTGTTGAAAGATGTGAGTCGTGAGGATGCGCATCAAGCTCGCAATGCATCCGCTGCAGGACGGTCATCAAAACGTCACAGTATATGGACAGGCTATACTCACAGGCCTCCAATCATGAAGATACCCGACAGCATCAACTTCTGGTCTACGGGAAGCTCCAATTTGGAGATCATACGTAGAGGCATGCATAGGATGATAATGTCGAAACCCATATGCGCACCGGATATACACTGGAAGTAGGTACGCAGGTCAATGCACCGGTCGGTAAAGAGGTCTTCCGGAGTCCAAGCCCCTGAGATGGGATGACATTGAAAGATGACACAGCAAACTGCAGCTATTGCCCACATTACGCAGGCAACGCCTATAACGAGGGTTGCGTTCTTGATGGCTTGGGTGGGGAAGATTCGACGATACAAGAGTAATATTGAAATCTTTGCCATTGTTATTGTGAGCGAGTAGGTAATTAGGGTGCAGTCGAAAGTCTGTGGAAATGTTAGTCGGGCAGCACAGATGATACAATGAGCCTTCTTACCTTCAGAAATATTACAATCTCAGAGTACGTCAGGCTTTGCACAGGTCGACCGCCTCCACCAATTGTCACCACTACAGCTGTCAGCACCTCTCACGTAAGTCCTTATCGTCGATGGATTTACTTAGTGAGCCAACTACCAGCATGGCATACGAAGGAATGAGAGTGGCGACGATTAGCCAATCGTCAATCGCAAAACGGGCCTTGACCTTCCGTCGTGCGAGCAACCTCAAGCAAACAGACAAGGTCTGGAAGACGCCGCAAATGATACCAGCACGAATGACCGAATCTCCTCTAGGGTTTTTAGACATGCTGGCGCCGCGAAATGAATGTGATATGAGGAAGTAATAAGATTAGACAATAGCGAAGGCATTTGTTGCGTGGGACTGTGTAGGAAAAGACGTTTTAGTTTGTGAGGGAACCATGTGGGCTCATGTGTGGGAGAAAGCCATGAATTTTTTCGTCTTCTGAAGGTCATAGCCGCCTGTGCAGGTACCCGAAGTATATGATGTACTCGCGAAGTTAATCCATGTGAAATGGGTGAAAGTATGCCAATTGGAGCAGGTCATATTGTGTTTACTAGGAATTGATCAAGAATACACACAAGAGTGGAGTAAGCGACAGCATACTCTCGCATGCGGCTATTCTCTCGCTGCAGATGCCCGTAGGACTCGAAAAGTGATTTTGGGAGCGACGAACCAATGACAGCCTTGCGGCTTTAAGGATTTTCCCTCGCCTGTCACTATTGCAGTAGCAATCTGGTAAATCAGGATCTGTGCTCATCAGGGATCGCCATGCGGTGATCCTTCAATTGGATTTGTCTGGATTTGTCAAGGGGAGAGGACACAGACCTGAACTCTGTATCCATTCGTGGGAATTCTTCTTGGTTGCTGTCTGCGGGATTTTTTATGTGTGCCTGCATGACAACGATGGACGCCTTTGCCCATTACGGAAAACCCTACCATCGGTGAAGACAGCTGTCGATTATGCGGCTAAGCCTTTCATGTGCAATTGTTGCAGGGAAACAAGGTCTTTCTATAGGAGAGGTAGTATAATCTCAACGAAACAAGGAGGCAACTGCTGGAGTGAGCGACGCTCTCTCTGATAATTGGTCAGTTGACATGGTCGAAGTGGTAAAGAGCTTGCAAATGTACAGAGGAGCACCTCAGAAAGCTTCCTCTTATGCGACAATGAGAGTCTGAACGATGCTACGAAGTTTTCAAGTATTAGGAGAAGAAAGAAGCATTTCGGTCGTGCCTCCACACCCCGCCACCGGGCCCCACCCCTAGAGTGGCCGCGACGGGAGCGTCCGGAGCCAAAGATCGCCCCCACTGAGGCCGCCTAGAGACACATTCTAGGGCGCTTTTTGAGGCATTTTTCCAGGCACGCGCGGTCTACTACTATATCACGGCTCCCTTGCTTTACATCATCGTGCACGAAACTATAGCAAAACTCTGCATACATCCGACCCATCGATCATCTATTCAATATTCAAATAGATTGCTGTACGTGCGGTGCAGTCCACCGTGTGGGCATCTCTCCGTTTCATGATATGCATATCTTATCCACTGTCACTCTGACTGGGTGAGAGAGAGAGATTCTACTGTTGACTGCACAAGACTCTCAAGCTTCACGACAATGAAGAGCCTTTCGGACCTGTGTTGTGTTCCATTCTTGCATGCTTATACTTCCACTGAGCTATGGCAAAGGCGGCGAAAAGTGAAGGCTGCCACCCCTGAACCTTCGCTCAAGCGGCGAAGAGCACTTTCAGCACCGCGAAAGGGAGCAATGTTGGCCGGTCTGGGAACATTGATTCAGCGAAATCCGCTATATGATGTGTGTCTATGTACTAGGCGACGACTTCATTTAGCTTTATCAATTCTACGGCAGACCAAGGACTGCACGTTTTCGAGGTGAGTGGACCAAGGCTCCAGAGCACCCGAAGGCTCGATCTCCACACCATTGCCAGATTTAGGACTTCATCCCAGATGTCAAGGCGGAGAATGGCAAGATGACGCTTCCTGAAAGTGGCCGCGCCAATCATGTAGAGGCATCTTAAGTATTGTTTATAACCAGCACCTTCTCCGTGTGCGGGTTGGACAACTGGGAGACATTGCTTTTGGTCTCCAAACCCATTCACTTACAGCGAGTAGCCTCTATATCGGATCGGGATATGAAACCGCAAGGGAAGTGCTTCGGGACTATGTTCGACATGTTCGGAGGCTCGAAGTTCCCACGATTGAACTTAGAGTGCAAGCAGATGTGGGAAGTCATCTCTTCGCTTATCGGCGGCCTCAGACTCTGTAGAGTCCGACTGGAATGGACTTAAAACCCTTTACTGGTCTTGGAGCCGGAAGTTGCATGGTTGATGCCGTCCAGTACCAGGACCTGAAGCTATTCAGACTCGAGCTGACCGAAAGCGAAATATACTCAATTGAAGGATGACTACAAGCAGCAAGTCCGACGACTGAAGATTTATCTCGAAGCGAATCTGAGCGTTGATTGTAGTGGAAAGCACGGCAACGCCTGTCGTGCCATAGGGCAAGCGGGTCGTGGATCGGCCATCGAATTGAGCTGAGTCGAATCCCCCTGGGCTGGCTCTGAGCTTCGACTTCCGCTGTCCCATGGCTTCAAATCCGGGTTTCCGAATTGGGGTTCATACAGCGATCCATGAATCCTTCATCCGTATAGTATCTCACAAACACCTCCCACGGGGACGTCCATCACTGCATCGGTGCCCTCGTTCCACAATATCTTCCAGTCCACCTCCTTTGCGTCTTTTATACCTATTGCAACTCCACCTTGTCGGCCTTTTCTCTGGATATGGCCGTTGCTGTCTATGACTGCAACGTGCGCCGCTTTATCGACAATGTTCTCAATGCTACTCATTGGGAGCGTGAGGTAGCCAGTATTGTACGATGCCAGGGCAACGTAGATGTAGACAATTGTCATGACGAGGAAGGAGGGAATCGCAAGAGACCACCAGCGATTGGGGTAGTAATATATGCCGAGCTGATGTAGGAACGGAGAAGGAAGATAGGACCAGAGTAGATAGATTACTGCATCTCTTAGCATTCAGGTCACGAGAGTAGAGCCAGCACTTACAGAAGAAGAGGGATGACAGCAAATACAGCACGAAGCCATAGTATTCATATGTAGGCACCTTAGGACTGGCTCTAGGCACAGTGGTAGCAGTGCGAGCAGACTTGGCCACAGCAGCTTCAGTGTCATTCGGAGTATCTCCCTCTGAGCTATCTGGTGTCGTGGGACGCGACGTAGTAGTAGAGAAAGAGGGTCTCAGCAGCGATGTCAAGGATGGCGAAGCTGGTAGAGGTGTAGGAGGCCTGTTGTAGTATGGTGGCGCGAAGGCGTTGGCCATGAGGAAGGACGAGTTGGAGTGGTGAAGAAAGGGTGCGGCATGTTCGTCGTCGTCTAATGTTGAGTCCGAAGACTCGCTAGAAGAGGCGCCATCGAGCTTATATCGTGATTCGAGGCCATTGTCGTTGTCGTTGTCATCCTCATCGTCGTCATCCTTCTCTTCGTCGCCATCGGCTGATGAGGAGCTTGCTAGAGGGTGGTCTAGTGGCAGCGCTCTTGGCGTCTGCTCGTCGGGCGTTGTGGGTTCACCTAGCTTGAAGGGATGAAGAGGAGGTACTGCTGCTCGCCGTCTGCTTTGCGCTGCCATGACGAGGTCTCAAGGTCCTGGAAACATCTCGATCGGCAAGCTTGTCAAGATGACAGGGTACTCTGGAACGGTCCGGGACCGCGGGTGCTAGAACGGCCCTGACAGGCTGACAGCGCCCTACGTAATCATCGGCTAGTCACGATTTAGGGACTCATTCAGAACGCTTGCTTAGGGGGCTCGGGGGGCTGACCCGCCCGGAACAAGCCAATACTGTATAATCTACGGTACCTAACCTTATACAGTACGGTATATTGCGGGTAGACCAAGTTGTAGGCCTCATCCACCATAAATTTCACCAATATTCTAACGTACCCAAAGAGAATCCCGCTCTTCCTCTCTTTGAGATACTACCATAGTGTTGCGACAGCATTATTGCATTTTGCTGACGTCTTCAAGATGTCTCAATCTCAACCTAGTCAAAGTCAAAGCCCCCTGCGTCGAAATGGTAGGCCACAATCATGCGAGCCTTGCCGTAAGTCGAAGCTCAAGTGCGATCACATCATGCCAAACTGTGGACGATGCATTCAAAGGAAAATCCAAGTGCGCTGTGTTTATCACCCTGCTCCAATGACACAACAACAGCATTCCAGTAGTAGAAGATCAGAGGCCTCTCGGTCAGAGTCACAATTACATGCCCCAATCATCCAAACCGTATCGTCGATTGGCTCAGATCCCATTGAATGGATTGGCCCAAGGTTGCATCGCCATCTTCCTACACCTGACACCACGAAACTGGCTAGTGATCAGCCGGCGGACTTCCTGGGGTAATGCCTTGCAATCGCTTGTATCATAAAGCTTCTCTTCTTATGCTCATTTAGTCCCACCAGCTATTCCGCAATTTTCCGAGAAAATAGACTGGGCAACACCATTGAAGATTCCCCCCAGCAAGCTATGAATGTCAACGATCAAGACATTGATATGCTTGCTACGTACGGGCGGGCACAGGAGTATATTGATCAGGGTGTCCGTATTCTGCAAAGATGGCCGGACAAGGCCGTATGTGACAGACTGATTGAAATATATTTCAAAGTCGCGGATGCGATGATCCCTGAACAGGTTGTACTCTATTGCCACGAAAAGATGTGGTCGACATTCGGAGATGCCTTGGGCCGTCCAAGAAGAATTGATAAGCTTTCAGCCGTGTCAAGGGAGCTCTGCAGAAACGCCATGTCGCCTTTGGCCCCTGCGAAAAGTACACTGGAATGGATGGACTCATTTTCCGGCCTACGGCTACGCTGGGAGATCGTGGGAAACCTACTCGCTGCTTTTGGATTTTCAGCCATGACTCTGTCCGACGTATGTCACCCAACCTGGCCCCCACTCTTCCATTTTCGTGCTTCGGTTCGCCTCGAAGGACATGCTCCCGGGAATAGAGCATTCATATCTAGGTCTAATATGTACTTTCTGTGTTTGGACTCTCATTGATCGAAATAGGAAATGCTGACTTCAAACTTACTCAGTGGGACACGTCATTTGCCACCGCACAGGATGGTGAACCACACAACAAAAGAGACTACGGAGGCCAGATGAGAGAGTCTGCCGAGGCATGTCTGGCATTGTGCAACGACGTAGATGCCGTCAACGACTTTGTTGTCTGTCTGATGTGCGCCGTTTACACCTTGCAAAGTTACTATGAAGGAGACGATAGTAAGCCTCGGCCTGATCCTCAAGAGAGCAGTAAGATTTGGGCGTGGCTTAACGGAGACTAGGTCAGCAGTTGTGGCGAAGGCACGGCAGTTTGGCTAGGTAAAACGGCAGTCCTTGATCAGTAGTTCATTCACAAAAACTGAGATTTACAGTGCAATAACAGCACTGGGTCTACACCGGGAGATTGACATTGCATACTCCCCAGCATCAACGCTAGCGCCCTCGTTCATGGTGTCTGAATGGCGAAGGCGACTATTCTGTTACGTTTTCGCTAACGATAAGAAACTCTCAACACTCACGGGGCGGCCACCTGCCCTCAGTCGGCGTTATTCGACGTGCAGAATGCCCCTCGACCTCAGCGATGCTCAGATGATGGTAGAGGGGCAAGAGCTAGAACAGCTAAAGAATGCACTTGGTTATGATGGATGGAATACATCTGGTGAAGTACATCCAAATACCAGTTGCCGTGCTTGGTTCGTAATGTCTTTGATTAGGGATGAGATCTTGGAGCTTTCTCTGGGACCACCTATCGAAGCATATGACACCGAGACACGTCGCGAGTGAGTTTGATATATGCTAAACAGATATTCTACCAGTCTAACAGCTACTTAGTGAGCTAAGACGTCGCTCTGAAAGTACCTACTTGCAGATGCCAGCTCATTTGTTGTACAAAGCCAACGATCCAAGCCACAACCCGAAGATGGCTCTACTTCTCAATTTCCAAATCGCGCTGTACCTAGAATTTCTCCTCAATCGATTTCTACTTGACCGGTTGCCGTCTGGGTCATTCAAGACAAAGCAAGATCTTGTTGATACCGCAAGGAAAATGCTTGATGCCATCTTAGTCCTATATGCAAACAGAGATAAGCTCACCCGCTCTTCAATCGGGTTCGTCTGGGCAGTGAGCACTTGATACATACCTTGTTAGGGTGGGCATATACTGAACCTGCAAAGATCATATACACCGGTATCCCGGCAGCTGCAATACTTAGCGTCGAGCTACTAAAGCAATCCAAGTATCCCGAGAATCGGCGTCTAAATCTGCCACGCTCCGAAGTCATTCAGAATCTTAGCATATTCGTTGGCGGTCTGGGATGGGTGCAGCCTACTGAAGGTAAGAGCTGAATACGATGAGGAGTTCATGTAAGCACTGGCTAGAAAGTATAGGTAACTACGAACTTTGCACGCGCATGAAGAAGGTTATCAAACGCATTCTCGATCAAGTCCTCGAAACACCACCGCCGAGTCTATCCCTGGAATCGAATCCAATGTCTGGTTTAGCTCCACCCGAACTTACCATTTCCTCAATGCTTGCACCGGAAGAAGAACCAGACTTCCTGGAGTGGCTCAACTCGGTAGATTGGACGAGAGATGTGCTACAGGATGCCTGGACCTGATTTGGATGGACGAAGACACAGACGAACCACTGACGTCTTTGGTGTCTCTGACTGCCTCTACGCCCTGGACACGCCGATATCATCATCTTCTTGGCGTAACGCTAGGTTCGTACGGATTGAAAGTCGCTAGTTCGCTCTTATAGTCGTCGGTTTGAGTCAATGTGAACCTTTGCCGGCCGAGGTGCTGTTTAGTGAGCTTCTCGAAACCCTTCTGTTCGTCTTGCGAGAATCAATGACCGATGAGGAGTGCGGAAAGTAGCAGCAAAACACGCAATTCAATGAGGGATGAAATTAACCATTGAATCACTATTCACCATTACCACTCTCTAATGAGCGTGTATCTCTCTGTTTTCTCGATTTCCAATTCAAACAGAGCAGAAGCCTCGGCATGACCGTCCATCTCGTGCGGCAACCCCATGCCTGTGCGAGAGGCCAGCGTTGTATCCTTCTCTTGTACCACGTGGTATTGATAGTATGGTGAAGATGTATGTTTCTGCTCCAGCAATTCGCTCTCGAGCCTTTGCGGATGCTCATATGGTTCTTTTCTCCTGAGCATCCAAATGATCAAACAGAATGCAGCCCCGAGGAGCGCGAAGCCCACAAGGCCCCCAGCGATTCCTATTCCACTTCTCGCTCCAGTAGAGAATCCCGAGCCTAAGAAATTGGGGTTTGCAGCTTCAGATCGAGGAATTGATATCCAAGTTTTAGCCTATGTCGTGCCGAAGTTGCCAATCGGGTCAAATTTTATAGCGGTATCATTCAGGCCGATGCTCTGCACGTTGGAAGCTCCAACACGTGGTCCAGGTGCCTGAGCCATGAACCACTTGTTCTCTCCCCAATTCATACCGACGAAAGTAGCCTTGAGGAAGGCTTTTCCAAATTCATATTTGCCAGAACCATCATTCGCGTAGAAAGGGCGGCAGGAGAAGTACTGCTACGGCGTTGGCACTATCGGCGGCTCAAGACTTACATTGAGTAGCGCAAATGGGGCCTTGATCGTCATGTTGCCTGCTCCGACTTGCTGAAATACAAAAGCTAGATATGCCGATGACGAAACGATCTGTTTGTACGCATCTTCGTTCTACGTGTACAGCCCAATGTCTGGTTGCAACGTCACTGGCAGATTCTGCGCAATGTTTGCGCAAGTTGGTGGTGACATGTACATGTATGGTACGACAGGGTTGATGACGGTCGGCTGGCCGTTAGAGAAGGAAGCGTTCTGCTGAAGGAGGCCTGTGATATAGGGTGCATGGTTTTTAAAGTTTGGTCCTGGATAGGAGACGGAGCTGTTGGTGAACGGTGTCCCTCCAGTCTCAACTCCGATCTCGATGTCAAGTAGTTGGGCAATCATCTGGTTATTGCCACCCACTAAATTCAAGGCAGCAACATCACCAAGGACCCTACTCTGATCGTAGCCGCCAAAGACCAAGGATCCGACCTGGTTGAGAGATGCAGATCTACAATGAAGCCCGAACGAGTTCGATGGTATGTCTCTATCGGTAGACGCAGTACCTGGAACTGTCTTGCCAAAGACATCTCCAAAGCCTGGTACGTTGCTGAAAGGCTGCACACCAGCGCCGGGAGCACCGAGAGAAAGCTGGCCCACTTGAGCGTAGTAGTTCGTTCCGTCAGGGAGCTCGATCAACCTTGCATCGGCTGCCGCTATGGTGGAATTGCCCACCGTCAAAGAGCAATTCTGTGATTGCGCTCCTTGTATGCTGATCACATCGACCACGTTGCGTACGGTACTGCTGAGATTCTGAGCCATTCCACTACCCCATTGCCTCACAAAGCCCTCAAAAGTCGTCACGTCCCTGATAATATTGGGGGAAGAGGCGACGCCGTAGAGACCAGCAGCGGATGCAGGACATCGGTTGGCGCTTTCGCGGCCACAGAATTGCTTTGCAAGGATTAGGTGCTGGAATATACCACCGGGATGAAGATCGACTGTGTTTAAGCCATCGACGTTTTCGTCTGCACTGACTTAAATCGTTAAAACCAGCCATGGTCCGTCAGGACCGTATGAATTGCGTGTTGTTCCATGCTACCACGAAAGGCGACGATGCGGATACCAGGGTCGTTAGTAACGATGAAGAGAGGACATAGCAGAAGGAGGTGCGCATCATGCCTGCAAAAGAAACAATCAAGCAGGACGCGGAAATTCCGAGTACAGGATATTACAGTGGATACGGAGGATAGCAGGCACGGGAGGACTGCTTGAAGAAACAGAAGGCTCTCACTGAGTATATAAAGGCAGGAACTCATCGAAGGATCCGGTCCTTCAGCCACTCATCATAGAATTGACGCTGGTCTTACGATACGAAAATCGTGCCAATGAGCAACCCACAGTTGGTATTCTATTCCAGATCTGATTGAGTGAAATGCTATCGTTCTTGTTCCTGCATGAGGCTATGTGCGCCGGAGCGATCCAGAAGCTCCCAGTTGTATATTGGATTGTGGCAATGCTATATTATCATTTGCAACAGGGGCTGTTAACGACGCCCTAGAACGAAGCGGTGACCTTACCAAGCTGCCGTGAACTACGCTAAAACGTCTATTTCCAAACACCAAGACTTCGCTAAGCCTTCGACGACAACAACAACAACCTAGCTGCTTGCGCTTTCTCAAGGCTGTTGTTGAGCCTCATGAAACTGCGCTATGCCATACCGTCAGCCCGCAATTTGGGCAAGGATGCTTCTTTGGCATGAATCACATAAGTAGTAACTAGTACCAAGTGCCGTACTTGCATCGTGTAATAGCCGAGGAACCTCTTCCCCCTAGATGGTTAGGTATGGGAACGAGCCAAGTAGTTTAGTGAATGCAATTGCGATGAAGTGAAGGCGCCATGGCCTTAAGCAGGTAGTACGAGGGATGGCTTGTGGACCCGAAATAGCTTGGGATCGGGTGTTTTGAAGGTGTAAATGTCGCAGCGCCAGGCACGGCGGTGCTCGTGTGAAAGAGGAAGCCCAACGCGCATGGTACACATCTTCATGCGGAATTTGACAACTCGAGGATGCGGCAACGCAGGCGGTTTGATTATAGTTGTGGTGCATGAGCTAGAAGTCGGCTGCAGCAGGGCTCCTAGCAGTCTCAACCAGGGCAAGCCCATTGGGGTCATAGATCTAGCATCAGATCCTATTTGTACAACACGCGCAGATAGCCTCAGAAACCAGCCCGAAGCCCTTCGCCGGATATGCAAATATATGTCATCGCCCACTGCTCTTCGGTCCAATCACCGAACCGTCTGCGGATCTCTAAAAACCACGTCTTGCACTCCCCATTTCTGCCCTATATGCTAATAGCTCCGCCGTATCTTTCTCAAAGGCTGCATCAGCAAGCGCGCCTTCCTTTCTCCCAGCTCTTCTATGTTTGACGCAGCAAAGTGCCCATAAGGCGATGATGGCGAAAGCCACACCAGCCACGCCTGCATAGATACCAATCTTGGCCCCGGTAGGAAGGTCGGCCCATCGTTGGGCCATGGACACAGGCGGGGGGGCGGAAAGGGTTTTGGCGGCGGTGGAGTTGCCGCTATTGCATTGTTAGCGAGTACTCGCGCATAGCTATAACGAGAACTTACGCGACAATATTGATACTCTGCCAGCTCCCTGTCTTGTCCCCATACATGTATTCTGAACCCGTCGAGTAGTCCGTGATTCTAGCACTCTGCACATACATCGTGTACGGCCCTTTGCTGTAATCGATCTCCCCTCCAGCCCATGCCACGGTATAGTTATTATTACTTGGATCTCCAGCCGCCCAAACGCCAATCCTAACATTCATCGGCGACTGCGGGTAGTTCTTGCCCTCAACAGCGTCAGCATAAGCAAGCGTTCGCACAACGTTCCTATCGATGTACCACTCCAGTGTCTCTTTCGTCCATTTCGTAGTGTAATTGTGAAAGACTTCCTGGGGTGTAGCGGCGGGGTACCACTTCGCTTTCGCCGCCTCATTCGTTGTGTTCCCCTTGCCGTAATAGTTGTTCTCGACGTGGGTGGCGTTGCTGCCAATGATCTCCAGATCAACTTCATCAAGGTCGTCGGACTCCAACACGATTGTTGACACAACCCCCTGCCCTGGCGCGGCTTTCATCCATACTTCCACCTCACCAAAGAATATGTAAAAGTTCGTCTGGATCGTTGGCGCATCGCCTTTTCGATTGATGGTGAATTCGGCGCCTTGGGTGCCGTACTTTAGGTTACCATTGGTCGTGTTCCAGGTCGAGCCGGCCGACGAGGTCACAAAGTTGTAGGTCGCGTTACGGATTCCTAAGGCGGTGTCGGCGGGGCAGTTCGTTTGGTTCAGAGGATTGCAGTTGGTCCAGGTCTGAGCTAGGATTGGGGAGATTAACACGGGAAGGAGTGCGAGGGAAAGAAGGAGCGACATGTTGGCAAGTCAATAATATGTGAACGAGAGTGTTTTCGAAGATCGCAAGTGCAGGATGCTGCACTGTAAAAGAGTGTAAGGTATTGTGCCGACGCGCACGTGAGGTCCAGGAGTGACTGGGTTGTACAAATGATGGTAGGACAGATATCTAGACTCGAGATGGTGGAAGCGCCTCCCACAGCGTCTCAGGGGTGAGGCGTGGAAGACTGCGCTAGGAGATCCGTCCTCCAATGGGATGCCGGGTGGAGATCCGCGCCAAGGATTGACTACTATCGAGATTAGATCGCCAAGCGTTGTCCTCGCGGCTCTATGTAAACATGGTAGGCACAATCCGGGCCCTCCCACCATCATTGGAGTGATAGAAGTAAGGTAGCTGGCTTTCTATGTGCAGCCACAAAAGATTGTGAAGTGTAATAAGTAGTGACAGTTGTAATCCCACGTTGACGATGACTGTCTGCTCCCAGTGCGTTCTCAGCAAAGCTTTACTTCCATCTGGCGGGGAACATCCTCAGTGTTTCTTGCACGACGCCGAAGAATGACACTGGACCTAAATGCACCAGTATAGTAAGCAGAGGCTTACTAGGGACGGGGTCCGGATAGTCTCGTCGAATTTGATATTCTCTATTAGCTGCAAAGGTCATCCCTATTCCCGTTCAACCTGCCATCGGATCATTTCCACATTACAAGTCCCTTGCCATCGTTCAGTTACGACTAGTCTCATACGAGATATCGATGAATTCTGGCTGGGAGAATACAAGAAATATCTGAATCACACTACGGACATTAATCGACTGTCCGCATTCGGAGACCTGGCCGAGGAAGCATGAGAAAAAAGGTCTTGACGTATGACGGCTAATTCCGCTGCCTCCTTATCCTTAGATAGAAGCAACATCAATTGTGATTCTTGTATCAAGACATCACTCCCAGCGCAAGCCAACCAATCGGTTTGCCGTCTCTTTTCGGAACAAGCGTTGCTTCGTTCGCGGCACCATCTCCGAGGTCCAACTTGACCAGCTCAATAACATTATGACTTCTCCTGATGAATGGTCTATATCAGTGTAAGTCTGCAGCCTGCAGACGGTTTCACCGCCATCTGAACTACCACAGCCGATTTCAAATAGCAATTTGAGATACCTGGTGGAATTGAAGGATCGGAAATGGCAGGTCTCATATCTAAGACGTCGTCGTCGCGTGTACTCATGTGATGAGAGCACTGTCGTGGGGCACTCGGTGTTCAGGAATGCTGTGGCTTGCTACCCAATCATCGACTGGCCTCCGCCAAGATCAATTTGCCCCGATAAGTAGGGAAGGCTCGTTGAGGGGCACATCAAGGGTAAATAACTAGAGCGACCAGTTCTTGTACTGGTATGCGGCCTCAATATCAACGTTATGAGCCTAGGCGGCCAGGTTTGGTCGACGTGACGCTCAAGCAGAGCACGGTAAGCTTCATGACTATGTGCCTGAAATGTTAGATTAGGATTGATATCCAAGATTCCATAGTCAACAGCCATCAAGATGCCGAACGAGTCACCACGTCATCCACTTCAAGTCCTTCCAGTGAGTACTGACGGAGCTCGACCGAGTTGCACGATGAGAGGCTGCGTGCGGCTTTTGCCATTATTCAGGATGGGTAGTCAAGGAACGTTGGCTCTTGCAGAAGGAGAGAGCTCTATGACGCACAAGCGCGAAGAGTGGAGCCAAGGTCAGCGACGTGTTGATCTTAAGAGACGATGGCATTGACCGGTTGGGGAGGTTCTAGCAGTTCTATGTATACAAACCTATCACAGATCGTATTCCCAGATCATTCACTTGGCTCAAGCCTAATTGTTGCAGTCACTTCAGGATTGATAAGTGTGTGGACTTTCTGTAAGTCTAATTGATCAAAGCACTTGCAGGATTAATGTGAGCAATTGTGGCACGGTGCAGGGGCTTTCCGTCTCTGAAAGCTTGCTTTCAAGCTGCTGCATGTCAATTTTCAGTGCTCATAACCCTACTTGTGTAAAATGCCAAGACTTGAAATTCTGGGCGTGGTATTTCAAGGTATGCCTTGTATCCCGCTCAATTAGAGTAAATTACATCCACAAATGAGCGTTATTCAAGCGCAAAATGTCTGATCCTCAACTTCCAGAAATAACTCTTCGCATGAATACACGGTCCCAGTTCCGCAAGGCACTGCCTTAGTTGGCTGTCAATCGACGACTTCCGCGCAAGTTTGACTGGTAGATATTTCTTTGTGGCCCATACTCCATCTCTCTGTTCTTTTGCACGGTGAGTGTAGCTTCTATGTGACTCGCGATGCGTTCAAATCCACCAGGCATTTCCGCCTGCTGGGATCTGCTCGATCTCCTCGCCTGACTATTTACTTCACTCTCTCAATCTGTCTGTCTAGTTTGAGAGCTAATGATGAGTTCTTAGCATGGCTTCGGAGTTCGACTTCGGATCTGAGATCTTTCTAGCTCTCTAGCCGGTACTACCGAAGGCTTTACTGTACTAGGACTTTAGTTTTCGCGCCATTCGCGTAAAACCGCGTTTTCGCGTTTTGGCACCCCCCAACCCTCCTACTTTCAACCCTAATAGCAAGATGTCGCGGACTCCGCTGGGGCGTATAGATAGTAATTCTCGCCGGGGTCCTAACCTAAGCCCGTACCAAAGAGGAATAATTATGGGGCGGCTTTCAGCGGGTATAATACCCTACCGAATCGAAAAGCAGTTCGGAATCCCCAAATCTACGATGTGATCAACCCAGAACCTCGACCTCCAGCGCTACTAGGGGGAGTTAATACCCTGTACTGGCAGACCTAAGAAGCTCTCTGAGCGCGACCGACGCAAGCTTATACGCTCTGTACGCAGAAACCCCCGGATCAGCTATAGGGACCTTATAGTAGACGCGGGGCTTAGTTACAGCCGAAAAACCCTATAACGCGAGCTTAAGGCCTATAGCCTCCTTAATTGGCGTACCAAAAAGCGCCTATTACTTACCCTAGAGGTAGCTGGTAAACGGCTTGCTTAGTGCCTAGCTAGGCAGTACTAGACGTTAGAACAGTAGCGCAATATAATCTGGTCTGACGAGTATTCGGTAGAGCGCGGAACTGGACGAGACCCCGTATAGGTCTTCCGCTACCCCTACGAAAAGTGGAATAAGGAGATGATCAACCCCTATAAAAAGGGTAAGGGCGTTAGTATTATAGTCTGGGCGGCGTTCTGGAGCCGGGAAAGAAGCAATCTATACTGAATAGTACGCGATATAGACTCTAGGAGGTAAGGCTACTCAGCAGCGTCCTATATCGACGTTTTGGAGGAGAATATCCCCCAAATCTAGGAGCTGGGGCTCCTATTTATGCAGGATAACGCCCTAATATATATAGTACACGCAGTCCGCAATTGGTTTAACGATATAGGGGTTGATATCCTAGAATAGCCCCCGTATAGCCTAGACTTAAACCCTATTAAGTATCTTTAGTATCGCCTGAAGCAGCTGGTCTACGAGGTGCGCCCTAATATAGAGCAAGTCCGTGGCGATAATAATAGGGTGCAGGACGCCCTATAGGAGGCGTTAGAAAGGGCCTAGCACCTAATAGATAAGGACCTATTAGACCGTTTAGTAAGGAGTATGCCTAGGCGGGTTGCTGCATATATTCAGGCTGAGGGCTGGTACACTAAATACTAGATTATAAATGCGACTGGAGAAACCTTATATATACCCTATATAATTACTATGTAAAGTTACAAGCCTTCTCCGTGTAAGTTGGTGGTGCAGCATTAGAATGTTTGGGGGGGTGGAAAGTTTGGTGGGGGATGGTGCGAGAACTTTTGACCCCTAGCTGTACCTCCGGAAGGCACCAGTTCTTCGAATTTGAAGCCTCAATAGCAGAATTTTCAGCTCTTCTGCCCTATGGGGCGTCGAAGGTAGATTCATCTTCGGAATCAACTCAGGGTGTAGGATGTATTCGAGTTCATCCGCCGATACTTTGAGGAACTTTGGCTCCGATATGTCAACCCTTTCAATGTCGCCCGTGGAATCGCCATATTCTCCAGCCAACTAAGCACGGAAAGGGGCCCAAAGGACGCTCCTGTTAGTCTTAGTCTTGTTCTGCCACATCTTCATCATCATTCTCATGGTGTCCGTCTTCATTAACTGGCCTTACCCACTTATCATTGATCTTCTTCTTAGCCATCCCATTGCTATTCATTACCTTCAGAAGGGTGACAACTGAGTCTGTCTGGCCTTTCCGGATTCAAAACTGTGCGGGCGCTAAGACAGACTTGGGATGGATCTCAACACGCCATTGTCTATCTCTCCTCTCGGCTTTCGAGTTTCACGTCTAAATCTGAGCGCTATTAGCGCTCAGCGAGTTGAACGTGGATGAGAAGCAAAGACATGTAAAGAACATGGTATATAAATCCACTCAGTCTAGCTGATTCTAGACACGTTTTAATGGTCTTCGAGGTGCTAGAACCATTCCTGACGGTGTGCGCGTGGGCACAGCCGCTGGGGCTTTGTCGCCACCTTCGGGCTTATGTGTGCTCTTTGGTTCATGGTCTGGTTGGAGGGGTGAGATTGTAGACATACATGGCTACTATGCTCCCTGTGACTCAGAGAATACTTATATATCTATGTGAACATCGTGCATCAGCGGTAACAGAAGTGCATGGAGAAGCCTCAGGTCAAAGAGCGCCTGTATGTGCAGTAGATGATGAAATTGACGCAGGCTATGCTGTATGAATAACAGCTCGAAGCTCGGTTATCTTCCTGTGAGTGTACTAGTAGAACGTCAAGACCGAAAGATGAGATTGATCGTACTGTGCAGTGCAGTCCACGGAGGCTGCTGAATTCAAGACGTACACACGAAAGCAGGACTGTATTGAAGCTGTGATTGAACATCTGTAAACAGCGGAGAAAAAGACGACCAACGTTCTTGTAACAGTCTGAAGCATGACAAGCGATGAGAGTTGCGTCTGAGGGGCTTAGCTTCTTTGACTTGTGATCACTCAAAGTATAGCAATGTGACAACTTGGAAACGGTACACAAAGAGGACAATCAAGGTTTCGGCTAGTGTCAATCTGTCAACGGGCAAGTGATAGAACATCTGGAAAATCGTTCATGTGGATATTGGGGAGTATTCGCCTTACTTATCAGATTCTGAGAAATTGTGTGGAGACAGTGAGGCTCGCGATAGTAGATTTAGCGATGGGAAGGTTTGGCCGGCTCCGAATAGCGGCTGTTGGCGCGTACTAGGTCGGGCTTGGCAGATTCTAGGAGAGAGAGACGGAGACGCGAAAGCTTGAGCGGTTTTCTGTAACGGACGACTCCCTGACCGTATTCTCTTCGCTACCTCAACACACTGTGGTTGAAGTGTGTCATAGTGGGATGTAAGCCAGCAGCAGGCATGTGGGCCCAAGGCATGGTCAAGCTTGTGGATCGAAGACTCGAGATTTTGCGCTACGATCGAGGGCAGGGGTCGTCGAGGTTTCATTAGGAGCTTTGCTACTGGCAGAAGTAGATGCACAGACGACTTGGGTGACCTATAAGCTGGCAATGGTGGGAAGATTCATGTCGCAGTAACGCTTCGAAATACCTTTCTGGCCGGTGCAATGACAACGCGAGTCCTGCTTCCCTCCTCCACAACTGACCGTTTCTCCATCGAGGCCTGCACTTGTGCCCATCTCCAAGCGGTTCGCTCCGCCCTGAACACACCGCATGCCGGGAATATTGGTACTCTTGCAATGAACATCTGCGCCACGTGAGATGATGGCTTGGGCTAGAGGCCTCTCGTGGCGATACTGGCCCCCAGCGCCGAAGGCTGCGTTGGCGACAATCAGGAGACGGAGCAGGAACTGTATACAGCGGAGGCATTAGATCAGTCTGTCGAGGTCCCGATGAAGATGACACGGTAGGAAGTGCGCTGCTGGTAATGCCTTTGGCTTTTCCCGCCGGACTTCTCAGGCATGAGGAATGCTTGATGGACACTGTAAGAGAGGGGATGGATAGCTGCGTAACGCAGCAGTGCAGTCGCATCCGTTGTATCAATTGTCTAGGCCTGGTGAAGCAAATGATTGACTAGGAAGAGTGCTCGGCAATGCCCTTCAACGAAAGTTCGTTATCTTTTGGTAGAGCGGCCTGATGTCAAAGAAAGAGAAGAAGGCTAATTCTCCCTATAGGTCTCGATGATCATCTCCGCCATCTTGCTTGCAGCCGACCAGATACTTTCGCAATCAGCATGAGGCTTCGGTTTCTGGGATGAATTCTAGTTATACGATACGGAAATTGTGCAGACAGCGCCAATAGAAAGTCTCTTGCTCTTACAGTATGCTAGCGGTGTGGTATTCCAGCAGGTGATGCTCTGGGTTTCTCAATCTACTTGACGACAGCGCATACAGTCTTTCGGGGCGGGGGAGACAGCGAATTGGAGGGCAATGCTCTGCTAGCTCCCGTGACGCGCACTAAGGTGGTTCAATACACGCTAATGCGCAGCCTGTCACTAATTCATGTGAATTCTTTCCTCGTTTGTTCTAACACAGCGGACTACTCCTCAGATGCGCACTGCTATGATCGAACATAATTTATGCCCTCCATAGCACCCGCAGCCTGGTAGCCTCCAGTGAGAGCCTCTGATGATGCAACGGCGACCATCACGTATGAGAAGTATGGCACACCCTCTTGACCGGACCGAGCTTCAACGCTGAAAATCAATAGCGATCAAGGTATTGACAATCCATATAGCTTACTCCATTATGGCAATTCCCTCTAACTCGCCAGATACGAGTCCCTTTCGCAGTTCAGCCGGCTTGCACATAGCTTAGCGAGCCTGCCACGGCTCATGAGCATACCCGGAACATAAAAGCAGATTGAAAGAGAGGGAATACTACCCAATAACCTTGACTTCATCGTCTCCGTTGAGCAGCGCCTTCTCTACATTGTACTGGACCGCCTAGACCTTCGGTATGGCCACACGAGATCTCGACTACCTATACCACCATATCTTCCTTCCCCCTTGTGTGCCACAACGTGATGATCAGAGACATGGAGCTGGCGATCGCGCCTTGATAGATCATCTGAGTCAGCTAGCTCCACTTTTTCGCGACGTGGTTGACCCAGACTTCTACACCCAATGGTCAACGCTTTGTCGCTGCCTCAGAGACTTCGGTACTTTACATAGGGACAACAAGTCAATCTCGCAAATTGCTCTTATGAGAGCCTTCCAAGATGTGAAGAAAGGGGATGTTGTGATCCTACACCTTGCGTTGCAAAACTCTGGCATCATCATGCGGAAGGCTGAGAAGGGCTACATCCTCGAGACTTTCGAGGCATCTCCACCGGCGGCCGAAGTACTGGCAGCAGAGACAGCCCTTCAATGGGATTTTCCAAGCCGCGCTGTCGCAATTTCTCCCATGACCTTCGAAGATCCCACATTTCAAGCTAGCCTTGCCGGATTCATCGAAAAGTCTAGTGTTGAGCTTGTGAAGCAATTCGCTCCGACGTCATTAAAAGCTGGCTCACTTGCTTTTGAAAGTCGGGATACTCCGACTCCAGCAATCATTGGCCAGCTGCTCATGGCCATTCTAGAGGCAAATGGTCACAAGCATACAGCCATCCTGACTCGGAAGAGGGTGCGGGACGAGGTCTGCTGGAGTGATGGTGCCGAGAACCCTTGGAGACGGAGTGCTGTTTGGTTGGTGCTGCGTGTTGGCCTTCAGCGATGTCTGTGCTTCCTGCTTGGTGGCTGCATTGGTAGACTGCACTACAAATTCTTCATGTGCTACGTAATGAGTTCGTTCTTGAGAGACCTCTGTGCGCAAGGTTCATATCCTCACGACCGTATCGCTTTCGCAAGGACCAAACTTGCGCGTCGAGTGGCAAAATTGCAGCAACAGAGGGATGGGGCCCCTTCACAACTAGCCAAGGTGATCGAATCCCTATTCTTGATCTTTGCACGAGACTTCAAGAACACTTTGCGTATTGCGAATGAAAGTCTTACAAAGACCTGGCACTTGGTACGGAGTAGGGCGATCAAAAAAGTGCTCACCCTACCAAGGCGCGCCGATCACAGCAGTACTATACTCTCACTGTCCCATAGTAGCGGATACTTGGACAGGATTGTAGTGGAAGCATTGTATGGCAGACAGCCAACTCAGATAAGCTTGGAGCACCGCTCTCGGCATGCCAACCAATACCCATGGGCAGATCTGGAAACCGGAGAACACCGATCCGTCTCAGATTATCTAGACTTGGCGGATGTTGAAGCTGGGCTCAGGAGGGACGTTTTGAATGCCGGAGCTCATTGTGATTACCATTTGGGGTCAGACTCCAGTCATCGCTGTGTAAACTTTAAGAGCCACATTCAACAATACCTGAATATCGCACTTACAGCCTACAAATCGGATCCCGAAAGCTTGTCGTCGATGCTTCTTACGGTCATGGAATTGTGGAAAGCACTGGACACCGAGGCTCTTATGCTGTATCCCCTACTGTCAGAGTATGATCCGGGATTTCCTCGGAACCTTCTGCATCCATTGCAGACTTTGGAGCTCTCAGATATGCGTCGCCTGCATGAAGTGGAGCAGTACCTTGAAAACCGCCACACCACAGCAAGGTCCAACCTACCTTCCATCTTCGGTGACCTATCTCGGAATTCGTTCGCTGTTCGGTTCTTTAATCAAAGCGACGTGATGCAACGATTATCTAGAGAGATGGCATCAAAAGATGAAGATGCTAAAGAAAACAAAGCACATGAGTGGAAACAGAAAAGTTCTGAATATGAGAACATTTTGAAGGAGGCAGCGGACACAGCTTGTCTTTTCATGGAGGATGAGTTCGACCCTCTTAGGCGACAACATGATGACCGCCGTTGTCGAAAACATTACCTTGAGCGGAAAGCGGCCAGGATGAGGATCCAAATACATGAAGCGCTGTTGCCATTGGATGAAACCGTCGCCAGAGCTGTTATCTTCGAGCTCCTTCTTCCACTTGGATTTGCTGCTTGGCGTGATACTACTTGGCGTATTCTCCAACTTGCTCGATCAAGTACCTACTCAGATCGGCCGCCCCAAGTCTGTCTACATGAATATATGAGCTTCCGGTCCTTTAGGACGCCTACCGCGTGTGACATAACGCTTGCCTCCCGCACAAAGTCGTTCCAGGATACGCACTACGCACAAGTACGTTTTCCTACATCGCTCGATCAGGTTTGCTTGCCCCACGGCTTGAGGTATGGTCTTTACGACCATAAAGATGCTTTCTGGACCTCGCGACGCCTTGAGGTACCTAGCTTCGCAAGTATATGCACACCTCATTTCCCGCCAAGATCAGTCTATGCTCAACTCCACCAATTCGTACATCCTACGTTTGATGGGAAGAGCTTCTCTGGTAATGACACAATAGCCAGCCAAACGCGATGCCCAAATAATCTCACGATTGCTGAGCACACAGCTTTCCAGGATCTCCGACTGGGTCATGAAATTCAGTGGGTCAGACTCTTACGCGAGCTCGCCTCCTCTAATCTGAACTTGGGGACAATGGAGGTGGGCACTTTAGTCACAGAGCTGGCTCTTATGGCAGGACCGAGCGAAGGCCAAAGCCCACTTCGTTCAATTCATTGGATTTTCGAAGACACGGCATTCTCTGCAGCACTAGCCACACAGATTAGACGGCGACTCGAAAGCATTGCAGCAAATTGGCGTGAAGGCCAGACACTCCAAACGTTGACCATCATCTTGCAGCGTGCCTGGTCCTTGGCGTCCTCTCAGGCTGCGAAGGAGGAGGCCGAGAACCTTCTCTTGTACGTACGTGAGATAAGCCATAGTTGGACTAGGCACTTACGACAGGAGATCTGCAATGCAGTAGATGTTGAGACAGCGCAAAAGAGATCAAGAGATGGTCTCATCGCTTCACTGATATGCCGCAAGACGTTCATTATCGAAGCCGCACAAGCCAAGGACAGTCTGCAACCTGCTGCACTAGCCTGTTTTCTCGAGTGCTCCTTCACACTCAAGGACAATCTACCAAAGAATGAACCTGGGTACATTAGCAAGATGCCGGAGGCCATGAGGAGATTGTTCATTAGTGACATAAGGCTTCTACACCGCCTAGAGGCTAAGATCAGGCGCACCATCGAGATAACACCTGCAGCGGTAGATCAAGCTGTGAATAGCGTCTGGGCGGAAGCGAAGAGCGACTCGACTAGAAAGTTTACGACATGGACCTTTCTCACAGCCCCATATGATGGGTGGATCACGGCTCATTCGATCAGTTCTACCGGCCGCCTTGAGCAGGATATTCACATCAACATCTTTGAGGGCACATTCTTTATTGACGGTCAGCCGCTGGGACGGCTCCCTGATGAGTTTACAAGGCAGGGTTTCTTTCGCCAGATATTTGGGAATCGGGTTTTCTTGACCTATCCGTCCTCGATACGAGGCATGTCTTATATGCTTGCGAGCCTTTTTCAACAACACGAGATACATTTTGGGTTTCGCGATGGTGTTGTTTTCCTGCGAGCCGTGACGGCTGGCAGAGTGGTGTTGGAGCATCTACCCGCAGCAATATTCGGAGCCGGTATTGTTGGTGATGCTCCGGATCTACCCGTACCTTTAATCAATGATTGCGTTCATTGGCTGGATCTGGCAGGTCATACTGTGGAGATCAGGCCGTCCGGAACCATGTGGCAAAGAAAATATAGTGATTGGAAGATTGATTTGCAGAATAGGCAGGCTTATCGCAGAGGTAGCCTGCTTGTGGACCCTCGCAGCTCAATATTCAACAAGGTCGCTATGCTGATTGAGCCCTTCGAGAATCGAAGCCAGATGATCGTCTATCAGCCAGAAAAGGACAGCCTATCATTGCAGATGCCTGCTCTTGAATTGCAGTTCCGAGTCAATCGTGAGGGCCTATTCGAGTCTCGTCAGCTCCGAGCAGTCATTGACAGCGACCAAGATGCTGGAACAATGTATGGATTGAGTAGTAGCTTAGTCATTCGCGACATTGCGGTTCCGGAGGACCGAAGTATCATTGTTGCCATGGGACCTGCAAGAATTGAAGCATTTGGGGCTCATGTACGGATCCGCATAGCTCACACTGGCTATTATGCCCGCTTCTCTATCAATAAAGTCTTGCAACGCTTGGAATGTGCGTCGGAGCCACGCCTGATCTATTTCAAAGCGTACTGTCATGCGGTCACTGCGAACGTTCTTCCTGATCCGTTGACGGGTAGGACTGGAACAGATGAAGCGATTCACTGCCTCCAGGCCGGTAGTGCACAGCCTTGGGCCCCTGTTGATGAAGAATCCTACCGTATTCTCGCGACGCTTGCTGAAATAAGCCCAAGTAGATTTTATTACCCAGAGACGATGAAGGTGCTTCAAAAAGTGGCCTGGAACGAGACATTGATGCCCGCAGTCCAGCACGACGCGTTCAGGCCAATAGTGAGCGATATCATACACCAGTGTAGGCAACTGCACCGCTTTCATCGAATCAGCGAGAAGCCACCCGAAGTTGTTCGAGCGGGCGACGAGCACTTACTTATACGTGCGCAACTTCGAAATCAGGCGTATCGAGCCGCACAGCAACAGAACATACCATCTGCCCCAGATGCAAAGAGGCATTTACCACGGGACTGTGCAAATCTTGCGAGTACTGATAACGCTTACGAAGCTGCATTTCTTATCAAGGAACGGTCTTCTCGGATAGCGGTCAGCCATGATCTAGCATCTATCATACAGGAGTGGCCTTTAATCCAAGGCTTTGACCAAGATTTCGAACTATATCTCTTTGCAGATTTGATCAACATGAACCTCGCCTGTAATTGGGGTTCTATCTTCAAATTTTGTATAGAATCCTCGAAATCTAACGATAGATTCAAACTCATGTTCCTATTGGCGACGGTGTCGTTCGATGCACATATAGATATGACCGTTATCAGATCGCTGATCGCAGTTTCAGTCATGGAGGAGTCCAAGGATCTCCAACTGCCATGCTGTCCGGTCTTCTCGCACTTTCACAAAGACCAGGTGCCGACTATGGAATACTTGATGCAGTACATGAAGCCGTATCGGAGCCCTTACCCAGATGATGCACGTGCTCTGCTTTCCGTGGCTCTTACTGCGAAACTACGACGGAAGCTGGAAGCGGCACAATTGAAGCATGAAGATCAATCTTATAACAGCTGCAAAGCTCTTGCACTGAAGTTGCTATCCCAATGGCCATGTCGCGAACCCTCCATCAGCGATCTTGGTGACACACCACTCCTCGATGTTGAACAAGCCTTTCTGGCCATCAAACCAGAGTGGAGTCGGCTTGTTGATAATCACGCACTGTCTCAACATCTAAAGCTTGTTCAATCTTTGCTTGCAAAGTGCCAACCCCCAGAGACTACTTCACGACCTCTGGTGCAGGAGACCGAAGTAAGATACTTTCCAGTCCCACCTGTTCGAAGAGTACAACCGACGCTGCAAGAACTTCTGTGCAAGCTAGTCGCAATTTCACCTGCCCAAGGCCGGGAATCTTTCGCTCATCGTGTGATCAGAGTTGGAGGAAGCTTGGACCCAGCTCTACGAGAAACAGCTGAACCAAGAGTAGAATTACGAGCAAAGTCGCACTTGCAAATGTCCGCACCCCATGCTCGTCTGAATCTGCAAAGTGGCATATCCCCTTTGATCTCTGAGCTACAGCGCATCATATATGGTTTCGTAGCCAGCCAAGATCCAACAAGACGTGCGTACGGCCAAGACCTAGAACGAAGTATGCTGTGCCTGAGAAGCATATCAAGTGGCCCACCGAGACAGATGCCGCACTCGGACATGCACATAGACACTGCTAATCGCGACACCGCTATATCTACTTCGGCCGCTGCATTGCAGGGTCGACTCGAGTCCATTCGCACTGCTTTGACGCAAGACGAACAATGGCTTGTATCGGGTGGACTACTCCCGGACATAAATCCGATCTCATTGCTAGGGATGCTGCCCATCTGTTCAGATGTTCAAGGTCTCAGCGTGGGGCGAGATACGCTTATTGCTTACGGACAGCTTATCATCGACTTCCAGCACCTGCTCCGTATTAAAGCCGCCTTCCAGCGCGACGACGGCATCCAGCTGGCCAATGAGACGCAGCTGAATAGTCATGCGAATTGGCAACCCAAAGATCACACCGATTGGCTACTGCTCCAAATTGACTTCAATCTTCGCATTCGCGCCGACCAGCTTGAGGTAGCGCAAGCGATGCTTTCGCCCGACGGCGCGACCAACTTTGTCCTTCAAATGAACATGGGACAGGGAAAATCAAGTGTCGTAATTCCCATGCTAGTGGCACAACTCGCGAACGGCAAAAATCTGGTCAGAGTCGTCGTTCCAAGACCACTGCTATTACAGACGGCACAACTGCTTCAGGCCCGTCTCGGAGGCTTGATTGGTCGAAAAGTCAAGCACATCCCCTTTTCTCGAAAGTCTTCGACTGAAATTAGTAATTTGAGAGCATATCACAGCCTTCATATTGACGTTTTACGATGTCGAGGGGTAATTTTGACCCTACCTGAGCACATGCTTTCCTTCCAATTGAGCGGGCTTCAGGAGCTTTCGAACGGCCATTTGCAAGAGGCTAGAGCTATGATGGAGTTGCAAGAATGGCTAGGCAGAAAGTCTAGGGATATCTTGGACGAATGTGATCACATGCTGGCCGTCAAAACTCAGCTCATCTATCCAAGTGGTGGCCAGAGCTTGGTGGACGCTCATCCAACTCGATGGTGCATTGTGCAAGACCTATTGAAGCTTGTCAAAACGCACCTGTGGAAGCTGCGGCGGGATTTTCCGAGGGGCATTGAAGTCATTGAGCGGTCTCCTGGAACCTTCCCCACAGTCTACCTTCTTGATCAAGTTGCCAAAGACGCTCTGATGAATCGTTTGGTAGACAGCGTCCTCAAGGGCGAAGGCGGTCTTCTGCCTATTGAAGGCTGTTCGTATGCTGAGCTACAGTCTGTGGCTAGCTTCCTCCGTGACGCACAGTTCCCAAAGGCCTTGGCTCAAAAGGTAGCCGCAGTCTTCAAGAACAGGACTGATACACACCAGCGACTACTTATGATCCGAGGCCTGCTGATCCACAAGATACTGTTGATGGGTCTCAGCAAACGCTGGAACGTTCAGTACGGTATTGACCCACGTCGAGACCCGATCGCTGTTCCTTTCCGCAGCAAAGGCATACCTTCTGATCAAGCAGAATACGGACACCCAGATGTCAGTATAATCCTGACTTGCCTGAGCTTTTACTATGCCGGCCTTACTCTACCACAATTCCACCAGAGCCTTGGTCTTCTGCTCAAGTCCGACGAGCCTGTCAGAGAGTTTGAGTCCTGGAAGCAGGATGTTAGATCGTTTCCCGAATCATTAAGATCCTTCAACTCCATTAACGTGGACGATGAGATGCAGTGCTCAAACCTCTGGAGCCTACTTCGCCAGCAAATGCCTGTGATCAATTATTTCCTAAATCACTTCGTCTTTCCCCGTCATGCACGGACCTTTGAGCGGAAGCTGGTTAGCTCCGGATGGGATATTGCGACCCAAAAGTCTACGAACGTAGACAGGAGTCTCGAAAAATTGAAAGAGAATACGAGACTTACAGCCGGAAGCAGTAAACAGATTCAGAGAACATCGACGTCGTTGACCGTGGGGTTCAGTGGGACCAACGACAACAGGACGCTACTCCCTCTAAATGTAGTCCAAAACGATCTTGCTGGCCTTGCCCATACCAATGCTGAGGTTCTCACCTACCTATTGCAGCCTAGGAACAGGGGTTACTTTCATACGGCGGACGCAAGAGGAAAGAGGCTGACCGAAAGAGCCTTTCTTCTGAGGCTTAAAGACCATGGCATTCGCATGTTGCTTGATGCAGGGGCGCAGATCTTGGAGCTTGATAACGTTTCCCTTGCCCAGGTATGGCTACAGGTCGATCCCGAAGCGGAGGCAGCAGTGTATTTTGGCGAGGACGGTCGTGCGAGAGTCATCTATAGAGATGGGAAAAGACAGCCCTTGGCCGGGTCACCTTTTCTCAATAATCTTGGCTCTTGCCTAGTCTACCTGGATGAGGCTCATACGAGGGGCGTTGATCTGAAAATGCCAACAGGTGCAAAGGCTGCGCTTACGCTGGGAATCATGCAGACAAAGGACCACACTGTGCAAGGTGAGACATGAGCGCGGCTTTTGAAATCTCGTTGTATGCTGACTAGACTTACCATTTGTAGCTGCGATGAGACTCCGACAACTGGCAATTTCCCAAACGATTGTGTTCTTCGCCCCACCGGAGGTGCACCAGAGTATCTTGAACCTTCGTAGAAAGACCGACCGTGATGCTATCGACTCACACGATGTCATAATATGGCTTCTCGAGCAAACATGTTGCAACATTGAACAGTTGCAACCTTTGTATATATCTCAGGGGCTCGAATATTGCAGGCGGTGGCTTTCTGCGGTGAACAACCCCAATGCTGGGTCGAATGAAGAGCAACGCAAAGCATATCTAAAGGTTTTGGAACAGCCTGAGCAGTATTCACTCGAAAAACTCTACGCCCCAGATCAGAGGACCAAGTCTAGGGCAATCGATGGCCACGGATTCCCGATGATAATGGAATATGTGGAAAAGCTCAGAGCGATGAAGAAGGGACTTCGTAACACAGGGGACACGGTTCAAGCTCTTGCACACCAAGAGGTAGAGCAAGAACGGGAAGTCCAAATTGAAGTCGAACAAGAACGCGAAGTTAAGAAGCCCAATCATGCCCAGGCGCTCCCACAGCCGCCGTTCCAGGACGAGGTCCGATCATTCGCAGAGACCGGTAGACTCATCGCTGGCTCACAAACATACCATCAAGCTTTCATCGCACTTCGACACACTGCGCTAGGAAGACGACTAGGGGTTAACGATGGCGCTACTATGTCGCGCTTGTTCGTCACGCAGGACTTCAGCCGCACAGTCGTTACTCAGTTCGGAAAACCTCGAGATGAATACTTGCGTCCTGTTCACTGGCTTCTTTGGAGTCAGGTGACCGACACTGCTCTTGTGCTTAGCGATTTTGAAGCCGACATGATTCTGGCTCTGATACGAGAGAATAAGCGTATCCGCACGCATCTAATCACGTATGCAGCACCAGTCACAAAACAAATGCTTATCTTCGATACATTAAAATTCTATGCTGTTCCGGCTTTGCCAGAGTCATGGCAAGCCCCGGCGTGGCTTGTTCGAGACCTAGGAATCTTTGCTGGTCGCCTTTATTTCAACCAGCAAGACCAGTACCAAGCAATTTGCGAGACACTAGGCTTACCGTTCTCGCCTTCTGTGGCACCAGAATCACCCGCTCAGCTTACTGAAACGGACCTTTGGCGCGAACTCCCATTCGAGGAGTCACACGAGGAACTAAAGCAGGAGCCATTTTCTCCGGCTCCACTGTTGTTTATGCAAGAGTGGCTGGCGATAAGAAGGAAAGGGCAAGAATTTGCCCAGACTATGATGGGTGAGGTCTGTCGAGGCAGGACGTTAGATGTTGGGCAGGTGGTGGAAGACGAGCGCGTCGGGTTTGGGCAGGAGGAGCTGATTAGTGCAGATGACGGAGAATAGGTAGATTTGGTCTGAATGAATCGTTCTATGCTCCTGGCGTCATGTCTGGACTCATTGCGAATGTATAGAAAGCTTGTATCATCGATCCTAACCATTGCAGTCTCCACGTCTTGTCCGTCTGAAGATTACAGACATTTCTGAACACGTGAACGATGTGCTCCTGTAGCCAAAGTCACGAAATTTGCTGTCCATGACTGCTAGCCAACTATTGCTGTGAATCGCTATGAAATGCAACCAATTTGTTCTTCAGTTCCGTCAAAAACTTTGAAGTGTCGCGCCTGAGGCTCTGTAGGCAAATACCACAAGAAGTAATGCTGTGCGAAGAACGTTCACCTTTGGCCTGGCCAGCTCTTGGTTCGAACTATCTCCCTAGTAGTTGAGAAGACTTTTTTCACCCAGATCGTGGTTTCTTGAACTTCTAATGGCTATCAACGCTGAAGGTCGACTGCTAGGTTAGCAACGCCTTAGATGGATCTGAAGTCAAAATGTATAGTTAGGGGAGACCTTGTTTGACGATTGCTAGATTTTCTATCTATAGCCAGTAAAGATGAATGAGCAGCCAGTGAACATAAGCAATCAACTACCTAGGTATGATTCGTGATTGTAAGATGTGATCAAGAAGTCTTACATACATGGAATCAATCTTCAGCGTTGCTTTTGGTCACTAAATCTGAATCCAATTCTTCATTTCTAGACCAGTCTTGTCTTGGGTCCATCTCATGTGAGAATTTGTCAAGTATCGACCCTTTTCAATGGTACAATGTAGACGGCAGGTATCTAATTAGGCTCTAAAGGATACAACTGTACCCGGGCGACCTGCTGGACCCTGCATATCTAGTACAGGTGGGGACACCTGTAATATGTGGGGCCAGCTGTAACGATAGCGGCTTGGCGCGTGTATGAAGAGAACCTCTTTCCCGTCATCATTCATGAGATTCTATCCTTTCACGCTTATACAGCGACACCTGGTACACGTCAGTAGTATAGAGACTTGGTATCGCTCGTTCCCTTCGTCCCCGCCACGTTCACTCCTCTTTTCCTGCCAAGATTCTATCTTTCATACCCACGGAATCAAAACCTGCAATGGCGCCTCATATATATTTCAGAGTTCATGACAAGTCGTCCGCAACTCGTTTCGATGAAGAAAATGGTTTCGTTGCAGGAGACCCCCAGCTACCGCTTAGGATGTTTCCTCGTAACCGGTCGGAGGAGCTAAAGCTATTCAACGCCATAGGCGGACACCTCGATTGGTCTAACAGGACGCCATCCCCATTTATTTCAGTCTACGCCGACATTGACATGGCATTCAACAGCGCTAATGCAAGGGCAAATCAGGGTAAGAGAGGGGTTGTTGTTGCTGTTATCGATGTTAAAAGTAGTGAAAACCTGTGGTACCGGCGTGTGCGAGCAGTCGCAGACGATGTTGGACTCTGGATTGAGCAACAGGCTTGGAATAACTCGGAACATGAGTACATCTTTCTCCATCGCATTCCAAGTGATGCTGTCGTGGAGATAGTATCAGTGTCTTGAGTAAGTCCTATCCATCGAGTATTTATGGAACTCGCTGATTAATGACTAGAGGAAGTCTTGTTTAAGCAAAGTTGATGTTGTGCGACGAGTCCATCGGTGCTGTTTCAAAGGAGGCATGTTGTATAAAGTAATCACTCGCAAGCTTTTGATAGTTTCTTTTTATACAGGATTGGGAGAGTAGATATAAGGACGGGTGTGGATTGGAGTGCTAAGCCTAGTATACTTAGTAAGTTCCTAGTATACTAGGCGAAGTTCTTAGCACGCTTAGTAAGGGGGCTTAGTAAGGGACTTTAATAATCGTATCCGCTATAATTTCTTCCTTTATTCCTTAGTTATTAGCTTTATTAGTAATCTAAAGAATTATACTTATATTCGTCTATTAGCTATACCCTATAATAGTACTAGAGAATACCTGTAAAAATCCAGATTTTTACTATTTTTACTAAGGCTATTAATTAGGTAATAGTACCTAAGTATATACTATATTCTTTATTAATCAGTTATTCGTATATTTATAACTATCCGGCCTAATAATATATAGATTCGCCTGCTTCGTAACCTATAAAAGCGATATATAGAGCTAACTATAACTAAAAGCCGGCCGTAACTATAGGTTAATACCTACGAACTTTATAGATTACCCCTAGGACTTATTTATTATTATTATAAATACTAGGCGGACTAGATATTACTTATATATAAAGGGTATAAGGATCCTCTTATTATTTTCCTTAGACTATAATAGTATCTTAAAGAGTATTACCTTCTCGCTATTATATATACCGCCTATAATCTCGCCTTTAAAGATATACTTACTATACTATATAACCCGGAGCTAAGTCCCGTTATAAAGCCGTAGCGGATTTAGGTTTCTAAGTAATATAACTAAAACACCTAGTTTAATATAGAGCTTATAGGGCGGTAGCGAGGCCTTATAAAATATATTAAAATATTTAGTTAGAAAGAGGTCCTTATCTTCTTTAGAAATAGCCTAATTAATACTTTAGTATATAGTAAGCTCGCTAAGTATCTACGTTATAAGCTTACTATTAATCTTAGTAACGTCCTTATTCGTAATAGTAAGAATAGCTCTTTAAGATAGATACTCTCTATCTACTATACCTAGGCGATATAGGTTTAGGTATACCTTATTAATTAACTTATTAATAGCGTTTTTAGGAACGTAGCTATAAGCCTAAGGTACTATATCTTCCTTAGTAGTAGAGCTCTTCTAAATACTAGACCCGTTCCTAATATTAAGAAGGTTAACAGCAAAAGCCCTTATATTAGTATATATAAAATTAGTAAGATTAGGATTATTAAGTTATTTATTAATAGTTAGGTCTAATTATATAGTACCCTACTAAAACTTAGCCTATTATATATAGGTATTAATAACCTAACTACTAAATCCGCTAGCTACTACTAGTAGGGTTTATTAAAAATTACTATAGAAGTAGACGACCTTACCCCTAAACTATACCCCCTTATTACTATAGATATCTTAAAGGCTTCAGCTTATAGCCTCTATATTATACCTACTCTATATAGGCGACTTATCTTAAAAGATTACTTAAGCTTACTTTATAAGCTCCGTAAGGTTCGTCCCTTTCTTAATCCCGTATAAAGAAGTAGCGTCCGAATCTAGTAGTATCTTAAATTAGGAGTAGGTAGTATAGCTACCTTAGAGAAGTATTACTACTATACCTAAGGATACTATAGCTAAAGCTACTTTTCGTTTAAGGCGTACTTTCTTTATTATAATATTCTTAACGAAGGTCTTACTAGTACCCCTAGCGCCGTTAAGAAAGAATAGGGTACTAGGGGCTCTATACTTATTATCCGTATTTATATTAATAGCGTCTATAATCCGGTTAATAGCGTAGCTTTAATTAGGATTAAGCTTACTCTATAAGAACTTAATATCCTTAGGGCTAATATTATAAGATATCTCTTCGCGTAAGAGCTAATTTAGAATATCGCTTATACTATTAAAGTTAATAGTAGGAATTAGTAGATTATATTAAGCTAGATCCTCCGTATACTCTAGAGTAGAGGTATATTCTAACTAACTATTAATAAGGTAAAGTATATACTACTTAGTATATATAGTCTCTTTACTAGCTAGTATCTAAAGCGTCTAAAATTCCCGTTATAAGATACGTATATAATTAGATAATATATACTCTTTATATTTATCCTATAATACTAGAGTATCTATTAGTTAAAGCTTAAGTAATACTATAATAAATAGGCTCTATAGTCCGTAACCCCCCTAAAAGTCTTTACCCTTATCTAGGATCTTATTAATATACTTATTATTTTTAGTTAGCCTAAGCTCTATATAGGCTTCTTTCTATTCTATTACGCAGCTGTTAATTATACGTAGGTTATTAAAAGACGTAGTACCCTTATAATAATATAGGAGTAGTTATAGATAATATAAATCCTTACTCTTAAGGCTAATAAAGTATATACGCTTAAGGGCTTCGCCTTTTTTATAAACCTTCTACCGCTTAGATTACTTAATCTAGGTAAAATACTTTAGAAAGTTAGTATATAGGTAATCTAGCGGGTTCTTTTAGACTATAAGCCGCCTACTATTCTTCTTCCTAAAAGGTAGTAGCTAGCCTTAATTAAGAGCTTCCTTAGTAATCTAATTTATCTTAAAGTACTTAGTTAAGGTAGTTCTACGTAGCTTTTTATTATCTATAAGCTTCTACTTAGCAGTATTATTTATAGCCTTATCTTTACCTAGATTAAATAGGATATATTATTAATCTAGTAGATAAATCTATAAGCGCTCTATATAAGGCTTTATTATACTTATACCGAATAATAATAGCTTCTATACGGCCTCTACGGAGCTAATCTAGCGAGCTGAATAGTACTTAGTAATCTTATCTACCTCCTTACCTTATTACCTAAGCTACCCTAAAGGAGTAGGGTTATTATTATAGTACTTACTATATTAAGTTAGGGTAATATCAGCCTAATCCGAGCCCTATCACTAATTCCCAAATGTTCTCGAATCGAGAACATTTAAAACCCTATACAAATTTTAGTACCGGTCTAGCAAAATCGAATCGAGAATATTTAGAACTTCAAATCGTGGTCTTATTAGATCTAGTAGTAAACTTTTAAAAATAAAAATATAGGAAATATTCGCCTCGGCGAGCTCTACAACATATAGGTCTAATATATATAATTTAGATATATAGATAAAAAGTTATTTTAGTTGTAAGAAAGTTGGATTCTGATGTTCCTAACCTTAATTCTAGCGGTCGATCTCCCGGGCCTGATTTTCAACCTTCTTCCTTAAATCTGAATATTATTATAAAATTATAAAAATTATATGGCTTAATAGAGAAAGAGAAGGGCTTTCTAACGCACTAAAAATTATAGAATTCGGCTGGGGGGTCGCTAAGGAATCGGGGTTATAAGTGGGGGGCTTTTCTTACCCGCAGTCTACCTCCTAGGCCTAGAGATTAACCTCCTTCCCCTAACCGAAATATTATTATAAAATTATAGAAAGTATACGAACTGATAGAGAAAGAGAAGGGCTTGCTAACGAGCTAAAAATTATAAAATTCGGTCCGGTACTTACTAAGGAATTGGGGTTATAAGTAAGAGGTACTGCTTACCCGCCACCCCGCCCCCCCGCCCCCCCGCTACCTCGCCCCCCCGGTACCGCCTCGCTACCTCGCTACCTTACCACCTCGCTACTTTCTAGAATATTCAATTAATAATTTCGACTTATATAAGACTCCTCTTATCCCCCTTCTTCCTAACTTCTTCTCTATCACTTCTCTATCTACTTTCGCTATAGATAAGCTTTTCAACTAAGTATTTACTTACCTAAGTGAATATAACGTTCTTATTTACAAAACTCACTCCTACGCTATTAAAACCACCGCTTTACGAGGTCACCTAGACCGATTACACTAAGATATATCGTTAGATAATCGAAATCAGCTAGCTATATATAGCCTAGCCCTTTATACCGACTTAGTTACCTATCCTACCTTAGTTATTCGACCGATTCCTTACCTACCGGTTACCTCTTCGGCCTATAAGTGCCTTGCTACTAGCGCCGACCAATCCACTCCCTGCTACCAAATATATACTAATATTCGGCAATTATATCGGTACCTAAAAGCTACTTATAGCTAGGATAATCCTCGAAAACGCGGGCGATATTACAATCCTAATCTAGGGTTTATTAAACTTCGGCTAGGTCTAACGCTAGTGTTGCAACCCTAATCTAGAGGTAGCGTATTAGTATAGAGATAGCTTAGTATATTAGTTAATACGGTTCTTAGATAGGGACTAGTAGCGAACTAGCCCTAGGGGTATTTAGGCTTATAAGCTTACTAACTCTTTCTTTTCTTCTTCGTCCTATTTTCTAGATACTAAGCGTAGCCTATTAGCTAAATCCTAATATAAGGTAGTTTTCTTTAAAGCTACCTTCTCCTACGATTACCTTTAGGCGAGCTGTAATATAAAATAGGACTAATACCCCCTCTACTATAAAGTATTATATCTTACTCGTTCTTTTAGACTAAGGCTAAGCTTAGTAAGCTACCTATTAATAAAGAGTACTACCTACTTAATAAGTAGGTACCTACTAATTAGATAATTAGTATATCTTAAAGAAAGCTAGACTCCTATTTTTTTAAAACCTCTAACTACTTTCGCGTTAATACCTATACTCGAAAAACTCTAATAATACGCGTATTACTATACTCGTATACTACCTTATAAGAGTATACGCTAAAGCGTACCCCCTAACCGGCTAGGATTCCTATCTACCTTAAGGAGTTAATCCCTAGTACCTATACCTTCCTCTTCTAACCCTAATAATCCTCTACTATTAATTAAGAATTCTAAACTAAAAGCCTTAGAGGACTTAAGCTTAAAAGATATCTTTAGGGATATTAAGGATAACCCCCCTACTAAAAATACCGTTACTATTCCCCTATTAAGTAATAGGATAGCTAACTAAATACCTACCTTTACCCTAGCTTAGTAAGCTATTATTACTACTATTATTATAATAGCTTTAGCAGAATCCCGATCTTAGTAGGCTACCCCTACTTTAATCTTACCTTCGAATAATCCCTACTAATAAAGATCCCTTACTGCTAACCTCTAGCTATTAGTAGACTACTATCTCCCTAAGCCCGTACCTAGCGGGATAGCTGTTAAACTATTAAAAATTAAATACCCTCGATCCTACTTTAGTAACTATATAGGAGAAGTTGAATATAACGTATAGAAGATAGATATAAAGATCTTTATAGAGGAATACCCTACTAATTTTTAGGATAGAGCTAAGTAAGTCTCTATATACTATAAATATACTATAGGAGAGGCGAAAACCCTAATCCTTTAATATATAGATCTAACCTACGCGTCCCCTATACATAATACCGCTAATATATTAAAAGCGCTAGATTAGCGTTTTTTCGACTATAACTATATTTAGTTAGCTCGCTATACGTACTATAAGCTTAAGATAGGATCTATAACCTATAATACCTTTTAAGTTAAGTTTACCTACTTAGCGACTACTAGAAAGATTAGTACCTAACGTTAGTTTAAGGATCTATATAAGAAAATCTCTCCCGCCTTAAAGAGAAGCGTCTATATAGAAAAGTATAAGATAAACGAGGACTACGGCACCCTAGATAAGTATCTCGTAATCTTAGATTAAAAGATATAAAATATTAGGTCTAAGGAAATAGTAAATAAGCCTTAGATAGGGATAGCCTTAAATCCTTATAATATCCTTAAGATAAGTAGCTAGTAACCCTCTTCGCCTACCCCTATCTTAACTCCCTGTATAGATCGCTAAGTCTTCTTTAGGAGTACTATTTCTTACCCTTATCCTCCTTCTCCTATACTAGTAGTACTAGCTTCCCCTAAGACGCCCGCTAACTTACTATATAATAACTACGGTAAAATTAGCTACTAGGTAAATAACTACCCCTAGAAGCGCAGCTAATAGGCGTTAGAGAAGAAGATCTTTAAGATTATAGTTAGAGAAGAAATAGAGACTGATAAACTATTAGAAAACTCTTAGGCTATAGTAGAGTCTTTAGCTATAGTAGGAGCCCCGATCTATAGAAGGACTTATAATTTAACTTTTAAGCCCTTATTAAAGGCCGCTAGTTCCTAGTTAATATAGAGCTAGGATATAATAGATCTTTCGTTAAAACCCTTTTATATATTAATAGTAGAGCTAATATTTTCGGTATAATTAAAACCTCCTTCGCCTTCGCCCTTTCTAAGTCCTTTAGGATTCGCTTTATTAAGCTTTCTAAGCTAATCGTCCTAACTAGCTATAATAGCTAAAGCGGCTCCCCTATTATAGTCGCTCTACTTCTTATAATAATAATTAACTATTATTATATTAATTTTCTATTCTTAGTTATTAACTTAGGTTATACCGACGTTCTTATTAGTTAGAAATTCTTAGAGTACTATAATATTAAGTAAGTCTATACTAAAGGGAGGAATAGCCTTAAATAGCCTACTAATATAGCTATTTAGTAGTACTTTAATAAGAGGGTACTCCTCTTAATAACTCTATCTAAGAAACTAATTTCCCTAGCGTACTGATAAGATACTAAGCGTCGGGACGCCCTTTTTAAGGTAGATAAGTATTACTATAGCTAAGCTAAGCTTACCTCTATTAACTCTAAGCTTCTAATAGATAGTTAGATTAATACCTTATCCTAAAGTATACTACCCTCTCTGTAGCTAGTGTAACGGGGTGGTTTAACTCCTGCGGGTAAATCACACAGTGTATTAAGTACTAGAAGGTAATAGAGATAGATAGTCGTTAAATTATCTTTAGCTAAGACTCCTCTCTATTATATAAGTTGAATATAAGGAGATAAGAAAACATTCTGCCAAAGGAAAACCCTTCCTTATATATTCACCTTGATTATACTAAGCCCTGACATAATCCGGGTGATCTGGTCCTATATCTACTATATTACTCTGTAATCTGCCTGATATACCCCAGATCACTTATATCACTAGGTCCTCTTCTAAGTATCCTTTACCTACTAACCCTATCATATGCCTTGCCCGTGACCTTGCGGGGTTACCCGTAACAGCTAGCTTCAGTTTCTCCCCCTTACTTAAGGTTACCTAACTTATAAGGCGGTAGGCCGTTAAGTTTTACGTAAGACTTAGAGAAACGCCTCGCTAAAATAGAGGACGTCCTCTAAGGGTTAAATATACTAGTTATATTAAGCCCGAAGGTCTTACTAGCTAAGGCTTAACGCTCTAGCTATACTAATTATAGGGTTAATATCGCCCTAATTTCTACTATTATAATATCCTATTTCTACCTTAGTAAGAGGTTTAGGAGACCTCCTAATTCTAATACTTTTATCGCCTCTATATAGGATTTTAAAGGTAAAATTAACTATAGAGCGGACTAACGCTAAGAGCGTCTTTTTTTTAAGCTTACTATAGTAGATATAAGCCTCTTACCCTAAGAAGTACTAAAGATTAAATACTAGGCTAATAAGGACTTAGTAAGGACTAAGCTTCTACTATAGTACTAAGAGTTTATCTCTCTCTTTTCGCGAAGGGACTCTAATATATTAGCTGATAGAAGGCTAGGTATAGACTATAAAATTAAGCTTACTAGCCTAAATACCTTAACGTTTAAGCCGCTACGAAAAATAACTAATAAGTAACTCTCTAAGGCTAAACGCTATATTATAGATTACCTCTATAAGGGATTTATTAAGCTATCGAATATACTATATATAGCTCTAATACTCTTCGCTAGAAAGGAAGATAGTAGCTTACGTTTTTACGTTAATTTTTAGAAGCTTAATAACCTAACTAAGAAAGATCTATACCTACTCCCTCTAATAGATAAGATAATAACTTAAATCTATAAGGCTAAGATCTTTATAAAGATTAACATTTAATAGGTATTCTATTAGGTAAGGATCTACTAGGACTTAGAGGACCTTATTAGTTTCTATAGTTAATATAGTACCTTTAAGTATAAGGTAATACTATTTAGATTAATAAACGCCCTAGCTACCTTCTAGCGTTTTATTAATAATATCCTAATAAAGCACCTTAACGATTTCTACTTAGTATATATAGATAATATCCTAATTTACTCTAAGTCTATCGCGGAGTATAAGATCTATATTAAGAAGGTTATAGCTATCCTATAAGCTAACGGCCTATAGGCGGATATTAAGAAAAGCGAGTTTAATATTATAAAGACTAAGTTCCTCAGCTTCGTCGTTAGAGTTAACGGTATTAAGGTAAATCCGGAGAAGGTTATTATTATTAAGACTTAGTAGTATATAAGTAATATATAAGGTATCTAAAGCTACCTAGACTTCTATAACTTCTATAGAAGGTTTATTTAGGGGTATAGCTAGATTACTACTCCGCTCGTCCGCCTAATAGCTAAGGATATACCTTTCTACTTCGATAACGCCTATCGCTATACTTAGGACTCCCTCTACTAAGTACTCCTCTCTACCTTAGTCCTTAGGTATTATAATCCCTATAAGGAAACCCGCCTTAAGACGGATTCCTTAGATAGTATAGTCGCTAGTATCTTATCGTAGAAATATAAGGATAGCCTCTTCTACCTAGTAGGATACTTCTTAAAGATAATAGGGGATACGGAGCTAAATTACCTAATCTATAATAAGGAGCTACTCGCGATTTTCTGCTCCTTCTAGTAGTATAAGCCGGAGCTTTTTAGAGCTTAGAAGTCGGTCTATATCTATACTAATTATAAAGTATTAGAATCTTTCTTACTATAATAGAAAATCGGTAATTGGGACCCTAAAGATCATCCGTGCTAAGCGATCTAATATATCTTAAGATAAGTCCCCTAATTTCCTATCTCAGCCTAGCGCCTTTAACTACTAAGTTAAATCTATATCGCAACTTCTTCGCAATAATACCCCGCGCTATATACGTTATATAATATCGAGATAATTTTATAAGTTTTGGAGTCAATCATCAGCTTGCTTATATATCAACAATTTTTAGAATCGGCCTATTTACGCAATAGTTATAAGCAAAAGAAGCGTTATCGCGATATTTTTAGGGTTAGGGTTAGGGTTAGGGTTAGGGTTAGGGTTAGGGTTAGGGTTAGGGTTAGGGTTAGGGTTAGGGTTAGGGTTAGGGTTAGGGTTAGGGTTAGGGTTAGGGTTAGGGTTAGGGTTA